>NEWO01000623.1:0-13078 GCA_003013225.1 Phalaenopsis aphrodite
CAAAGACAGCAAATGCATTGGGCTTCTTGGAGAAAAGTTGTTAAACCTCAAATTGCTAGGGGAATTGGCTTTAAGGATCTTGATCAACTCCTTCAAATTAATTTTTGTAAACTCTGGATTAAGTTTAGAACCCAAAATTACCTGTGGGCAAAATTCATGTGGGGTAAGTATTGCAAAGATCAGCACCCCACACTGGTCCTAATGAAAATTGGTGATTCTAAAATTTGGGTGAAAATGCTAAAAATCAGACATATTGCTGTAACCAATTACAGTTGGGAATTGGGCAAAGGGGATATCAAGTTTTAGCTTGACAATTGGTGTCCCAAAGACTGGTTATCCCCCATTACAAATATGTATAATACTGATTTAAAAGTGGTTGATTGCTGGGATGGTGATGAATGGTCCCTGATTAAGTTATCTAATCTTTTGCAACCTGACTCTATTATTAAAGTGGCCAGTATAAAGTTTAATAGAAGAACAACTGACAAAGTTTTGTGGCAGACTACTTCCCAACAAAGCCTTACCAAAGCCATATACTCCAAAAGTTTCAGTTGGGAGCAAACACCCTGTGGTGATTATTTATGGAATAAATTCCTATCCCCTTCTATTTCTTTTTTCTGTTGGAGAATATTTCATAAAATGATCCCTGCAGATGACATTCTCAAGCTGAAGGGATTGAGGGGTCTCTTTAAATGTTGGCTATGTAAGGAGGAGGAGACTCTGAATCATTTATTCTTTGAATGTGATTTTGCTCAACTGGTTTGGAAATAATTTTTGAATCAGTTGACAATTGATGAGAAAGAGTTCACTTGGGATAGGCTGGTCAAGTGTTGGTTGTACTGACTGAAAAGAAAGTATGCTGCTTTCCCTTTACTATTGCTTGGTTCATCTTGATGGAAAGAAACAAGGTCAAATTTGAAGAAGCTAATCCAAATGTTGGGAAAACTGGTAGAAATTGTTTAACTTACCTTCATAAGATGATCAACTGGAAAAGATTTCCTAACATTTCCAACTCATGTACACCTACCTATTCTGAACCTATTCAAGTTATCATAGTCTACTGGAAAACCCCAAAACATCCTATTGTGAAGATTAACACTGATGGAAGCTTTACTAAAAATGGAGTTAGAGTGGGATGTATTTTCATAAGTCATTTGGGTAAGTGCCTGCTGTACTTCTATACCCTAGTTTTGGCCAATGATGGCACTGAGATTGAACTCACTGTTGTGTATTGGGCAATCAATCTTATCATTAAGGCTAATTGGAATATGGTTTGGCTAGAAGTCGACTCTGCTGTAATTATTACCCTTTTAAATCATGAGGATGGGACTCCCTAACATTACTCATACTGGCTAAATAAAATCAGAGATCTTACTAGCAAAATACAAATCCAGTTCATTTTCAGCTACAGGGAAAGAAATCAGCCTGCAAATTGGTTGGCGCAGCTTGGATCACATTCTAATGAGACTGACATTGCTGTCAACCCTCCACCAGCTCTCCTTTACTTGCTGCAAGGAGATACTCTAGATGTCCCCTACTTCGGAATTGCCTATAAGGACACATGATTATAGTTGGGGCAGATGCAAATTTACATTCCTTTTCTCTCTTTGTTGAGTCATTGTAGTTTATCCTTCTTGGGGGGTGGTTATTAGCTTTTTTGGGGGGATCTCTTGGGTTCTTGTATTGAACCAAAAAGAGGTCCCCAGTTTCCTTTCTGAAGTTTGTACTTGTTTTTACTTCAACTGAAGAGAGACATAAAAAACTATATATATATATATATATATATATATATATATATATATATATATATATATATATATATATATATATATATATATATATATATATATATATATATATATATATATATATATATATATATATATATATATATATATATATATATTGATGAGGCATTGCTTGGCACTGCACATGATGGATATTGGCAGCCAATTTTAATGGAACAACATCCACACTATTGTAATTACTGCAGCATGTTTGGTCATACAAATGACCACTCTTATAGATTACACACAAATCTAAAACCCTTGAAAGGAAGCAAAAATCAAGAAAACCCTATGTAATCTATGGAGGAGATTAATGTAGTTGGTCCTGAACCTGTGGTAGCACATGACGAAGGCATAATTACTGAAAAGCCTGTAGAGATTTTGGAGACAAAAGTAGCTGGTCCTGATCCTGTCCCTCCATAAGTGTTAGATGACACTCTAGAAAATGCTGATACACAGCTGCAAGCTTTTAATGAAGTTCCATCTTCTAATCTAGTCCACAAAATGCAGTGGGCACTGGAAGCTGAACGACCAATTCAAAAAGATAGAAAGAAGATGAAAACACCATGGGAATCTCAGAAAGACACCTACATAATGGAAGCTAGAAGTTCATACTCTACTAGAAGGGAGTCTCTCACTATGCTTATTAGGGGTAGAGCTAAGTCTTCCCATCATTATTAATATCATATGTTGGCATATAAGTGGGATTGCCCACCCCCTTTCTGTAGAAAGGATACAACATTTAAATAAAATGCATAAGTTATGTTGTTTGTCCATCTTGGAACCTTTGGTCCATCTAAAACCCCACAAAATTCCTAAAAATCTTCCCTATCTTTTGTCTATTTTGAAAATCCAAATAACATGATCTGGTTGTTATGTAGATTTAAGCTAGGATCTGTGTTTGTGCAAAACCATCCCCAGTTTCTTCATTTTTCTTTTTTTGTGGCTGGTTATGCTGGATGTGCTACCATAGTCTATGTTGGGCACAAAAAAACTACTAGAATGGAGCTATGGGAAGAACGCTATCTCATCAATCAACATTCTAATAAAGGATGGTTGGTGGGGGTGGGGTGTGGTTGAGGCGATTTTAACTGCCTTGCTTCTCGAAATGAAAAGAGATGAGGTAGACACCTTAACTATTTAATCATGAATAAATTTAATGACAACATACAGACTTCTAGAATATTTGATTTGGGTTACATTGGTCCTGCTTTCACTTGGAGAGGTGGTACGCTCTGGGAGAGACCTGACAGATTTTTTGTTAATGTTTACTGGCTTCAAAACTTTCTCCACACCACTGTAACTTGACCAAAAGAAAATATTTTGAGATTTTCATACCTATTTTATATTGTTTTTGATGATATTCCACTTTAAAGAAAGATATTTTTTATATTTTCTTGCAGGAATGATGAATTATGGTCATTGGAGCAGAAAGATGTAAAAAGGAGCAAATTTGGAGCGAAAATGACCAAAATGTGAAGAATTGGTCGGTGAGACTTTCACAAGACTCCAGAATTAACTCATTAAGAAGGTCCACCGATGGCGCCCTCGAGACCGCCAATGGCGATGTCGGCGGTTATGCCCAATCAGGCTTTGGATAAGGCCAAATTTTGAAGGGATGCTTAGGCAACTCTTGGAAAGCTCATCCCTAACTTTAAAAGACTATTTTGGCCAAAAATTGGAGAACCTGAAAGGGGGAAGACTCATAAATTGAAGTGTGAAACAAGTGTAGAGAGTCGAAATTGTGAGGAATTCTTCGAGAGATTGTAAGAGTGGAAGGAAAGTGAGAGTTTTCTTCCTCCTTGCTGCTTCGAAGAGGAATTATATGTGTTGTAATGAAAGGAAGAGATTCAGAGGAACTTCGAGAAGTTTTATAGGGGAGAAATTAGCGATAAGTTATTTACTTGTTGTAGTTTGTATGACTTTGATTTTATATATGAATTCCGAGTTTTTTTGCGTTTTCCCCAAGAGATCTGAGTAGTTATTTTTGTCTTTCTCCTTGTCTCGAGATCTGTGAAATGGTGATTTGAATTGGTGAAACCATGAAAATTTTTAAGAAATTATGATGATCTTTTCACTTTGTTCTTAATTTACTTTCAATCTGACCTAAAATTTAGTAAGTGCATCAAAATCCCATAATTTTCGTTTTGCCCTTGAGACATTCCACGTCATAAATCATTAAATTCAACTAAAATGACTTTGAAATTTTCATGGCACACCACTCATAGGTCAATTAAAATATTAAAGGTGAAATCATAATTTTTTTATTTCTACTTAAATTTTGTAATTATTTTTTCTAAAAAATAAGAATTTTCAATGTTACTTCATTTAATTAATCAAAATAAAGTTTCTATCCATAAAAAAAATTATTGGAGGTTCACCTAGTTCAAATAACCACTTGGAACACATGTCATGATTTTTTTGAATTATATTTTAATTATTAAAATTATTTATTGATTTTAATGATTATTTAAATAAAAACTACAATTTAATTTCAAAAACAACTTTTTACATTTATCTTTAGCCTCTAAGTTAAGAGAAGTCAAAGAAACAAATTTTTCATTTTTTTGACTTTTTTTATTTATTATAACTAATTTAATGCAAAATTATGAAAAATACATTCTTAGCATTTAAAAAAACATAACTTTATTAGGAAAATTAGGAAAAGTATTTTAAAAGGTCCCAAGTGATTAGGAAACAATTTATGATATTTTTTTATATTTTTGTATATTTTATTTTTTAATTATTTTTAATTACTTTTAAATTAAAAATTAGCTCAAAAACGAAATATTTATTTTAATACAAATTTTATTTTTCTTTAGTGTCGTTGGTCACAAGGAACACTCCAAATAACTTTTCTTAATTTTCTTAATTTTATTTTATGAATTATAAAAATTTTAGTACAAATATCCCATCTTACTTTAAAAATAATTTTTTATATGAAATACATTTCAAATTGATTTCAAACTTTTTCAAAAACTTAGAATTATCATTATCTTCACTATGAATAATTTCTTATGATTTTTTTAGATAATATTTTATTTATTAAATTTTTATGTGTTTTAAAAACTTAATTACATACTATAATTCATTAATTATTTATACTCATTTTATATTTTTTTAGTATCCTCTAACAATAGTGAACCTACATAAACAAGTCCCATATTTTTCTTATTTTTATTTTAATTTATATAATTATTTTAATCATAAATAGACAACCAACGTTTAAAATTGGGACTTGTATAGTTAGGGGTGTTCTCTGACTTTGGAAAGATTAGAGAACACTCCTAATAACATGAAGAACAAACCCTCCAAATTTTAGATAATGGTGATTAATATTTTATTAAATAAAATTAAAACAAGCTATGGACAATTTAATTAAATAAAAATAAAATACATGAGAAATGATTATTATTTTTGGTTCAAAATTTTCTCCTATATTAAGGGAGAAACAAGGTACTTTTACTTTTTTTTTTTATGATTGTTCTACACCAATTTATGGTTTTTTGAAGTTTTAGTATTTAATTAAATAAAAAATGTCGTAATTATCTACTTATCCACATGACAATGACTTGATCCTTGATAGGTTCGAAAGAACATGCAGTACACTCCCATTTGACGCTACGTTCGACGTCAGTGCATGACTCGGTGCAGGACTTATGTCCCCAACTCTTGTCTGAGGTCATATGGTTCATTGATTCAATACATGCATGAATGGATGACATCCATTCATCATCCCCATCTATTCTAAAGCGTGAACTAGCCCCACTATAACACTACGATTCCACGCGATTCTCAACTAAATCACTTGTGGTTTGTTCTTACACATGCATCTATCTGAGGCGAACATATTTTTCAAGTTGATCATGCATGGAATTAAATTTCTCTTTAAAAAAAACCAAAATGATCTTTTAAATAGAGCTAATGATGTATACCTTAGCCCAAGTGGTGACACCTTAATTGGGTGTGTTCTTAAGCTTCGTTGTGAATCCACGAATGTCCTCCATGAGGTTGTTCGAGTAGAGGTTGAGTCTATGAAAGTGTTTAAATGGAGGATGGTGCGGCCTTAAGAAAGTTATGCTGTAAAGGCCTCATAAAATGAGGCTCTCAGTAGGGAACTTCTCTTCTTGCTCTAATGAAGCTCAAGAGAAGGGACATTTAAAAATTGGTGGATTTGTAAGATGGCTGAAAAGGTCATGTATTTGAGCTCTAAAATTGAGCTCAACAAGCAGGAATGAGATGGGGAAATTAATAGGAATGAAATAAGGAGGGTCTCGAGAATCTCTAGAAAGATTCTAATAGAGTCTCCTCAAGGAATTGGATGATCTCTATATTAGGTCGTGAGGGGGTGCTGTTTAATGTTGCGTGTCCAAGGTGGCCAACATAGCAATCCATGTGGTGGAAATAGTTGCTTATGTGGAATGATAAAGTTGCAATTGACCAATGGAGGGGAAGCCAGATCACAAAGTACAAATTTTTGGTTTGAGACAATTTGTATCTCTCAGATGTGGTTCTTTCCAGCCACTAGGCCTGTCGGCAAAGGTTGAGGTGGTAGTTATGTAGCTTAGGAGAGTTATTGGTGACAACTGGGGGAGCTTGGAAGGCTGGTGGCAAGGATCCTTTATGTTTAGCGATTTTTAGGAAAAAAATTGCTAATTCAAAAGGCTCTTAGTCCGTGAAACCTCTAGGGTGGGTGAGGTGGGTCTAGCTTAGTTCATAGGGTCCAAATTATGGTTGTGGTGACAAGGGTTGGTCTAGACCAAATGGCTGGCTGGTAATTTATAGTTCAGGCTCATGGCCATGGCATAGACTTAGAATTGGATTTGAGCATTGATATAGCTTAGATTTAGGCTAAATAAATTTACAATTTGGAGTATAATATTGTCACGAGTAATTGGGAAGTCAATTTGGTGGATATTGAGAGGTTATGGAGTTTAATTTGGTGAAATTTGGAAATTTGGGCAAAATTGGAGGGTTTTGACATAAATTGGATTTGTGTTAGGATTAGATTAGGTTACATGTTAATTGATGGTTCAAATTGGTCTATTGGAGTGTGATGGAGAGTACAAGATTCAAAATTAGGAAGATTGGCCTAGTTATGGGATTCAATTTTTTGAAATTTTAAGGGTATCGCCAAATTGGGGATTTTGGCCCAAAATTGAAATTAGGGCTTGGACTTTTGTTTAATTGGACTCCAAATTGATATAGATTTGGCTTGGATAACTTGATGTTCGATTTAGATTTGAAATTGGGGGAGATTGAAGTAAATTTAATGGAAACTAGAATGGATTTGAGAATATGAACCTTTAGAAACAAAATTGGGATTTTGTTGAAAATTGGTCAATTTAGTCAAATTTGGCCTAATGGGTGATTAGAATTGATTTTGGGCACCTTTAGAGTTACCTTGGAAATTTTTGGGATTTTTGAGACTTGAGGGGTATTTTAGTAATTTTGGCAATTGTAGGTGTATTTTGCGAATTTGATGAATTCGGTGTTTTTTGGGCAATTTGAGTGTTTTGAAATGGTTTGAAATAATTTTTGAAGAGAATTTGATATTTTCAGAAATTTTAAGAAAGTTAGGGCTTTAGGGACATTCTAGTAATTTGGGAGAAGTTTGTGCGCAAAAGGTCATAATTGGTTATTTGAGCAAAATTAAGGTTCAATGAGGTGGCTAATCACAAAATTATGCATTTAGTGCATGAGAACAAGAAAATCCTCCATCCTAGTCATGGGCTAAGAGTTTGGGAGACCACTCACACGAGTTTCCAAAAGAGTGGGGAACCAAGTTAAGCATGTTTGGTTAAGCATTTAGGTTGTTAGTGAAGGTGAGAAGTTCAACTGTGTGTGCAATACTGACCAAGATTACACCAACCTACGTTAACCTGAAGGTCAGACTGTCCTATGGGGACTCCTCTTGAGCTCCCTCATATTGGTTTCATCCTACTAAGTGTTAGACGTCAAAACCAAATATGTGGAACTCCATGCAGGGTAAGGAAGTGTTTCAAATTTCTAATAGGGTTGGGTTCCATCACTAGTCCTCTAGGATAGTCTACCATAAAGCCCTGTGGCTAGATTCTAGACATCTACGGAAGAAAGACTAGACCTTAACAAAAGTGAGGTCAACAAGTTGAAATCCCCTCCAATAAGCCAACTTTTTGACATGGATTCTCTTATAAAAATCAACTCCTTTTAAAGATCAATCTAAGTAGCTTTATTACAGCTAAAATACACAAATGTAACAACACTTGTCTTCACATCAATGCTAAAATAAAGATGAAAAAATTGATGGTAGTCCACTGTGATAGACCAAGTGACTTCTTTTCTGTATAAAAACTAGCTTTTTTTATTTGTATTGACAAAATGCAAAATTAGATGAAGCTTTTTGAGGTCTTTTGAGGATATTTAAAGATCATAAGCTCTAAAATAACAATACACGAAACTTTATGTGTCTTACTGAATTAAGAGAGTCTTATAAGGGAGTTAGGAGGAGCATGTCCCCTAACATTCCAACATAGAAAACTAATCATGCATAATGGATTGGCCCCTCCCTCTACTTCTAGGGAGGGAATCCAATAGAGAATTTTAAGGAATTCGACTTTTATCTTGCAAGTGTCTGAGTTCAAGTAGTAATTTCCTTTTTTTTCTTAATTTTTTAAACTGTCTAGACGTCATCCAGAGTATGTCCCATCAGCTCAATTTGAATACCTATACTGGAGGCCAACTGTTTAGTAGAATGGATGAAAACATCAACTTGAGTTGAATAGATTTGAGATTCTACAATTTTTTTAGTGATATCCTTTTTGAATGGGTTTCAAAAAAATAATAGTGTGGAATTTCATATCACTCATGGGTTCCTAAATCCTCATAACAAAGTTATTAATAGCATGTAAACTGTCCACATCGGAACTAAAGGCTTCATTAAGATCATATAATGGAATATCATTTGTAATAATAGCATTCAGGGGTCTACAAGAACCACTAACTTGATATGAGTTGTTATATGTGACTGGAAATTATCTAGGATGACTATTGTTCGCTTTCTTTGAGCTTCTAAACTTGTGTCCTTTTCCATATGTACTGGATTCTTTGATTTCAAGTTTGGGTGTAGTCTGAAACATTGGTCTTATTTATAGTTGTTACAATAATAGGGTCCTTGTTCCATTATGACTGGCTAGCATTAGCCATTGTGAGCTGTGCCTAACCATATCTCATAAACTTCTGGAAGTGTTATGTCCTTTTCAACTAGGTCTCTTGCTTTAGAAGGCCTGGACAGATTGAAGGTGGTGATGTATAACATCATTGCCCTTCTAAGGATGACCCTAATTAGTAAAGTACTTTGTGTTGAAAGAAATGAAGCTTAAGTCCTCAAAGGTTAAACCAGATAGTTACAAAATATGGCTTTTGACTTGGATCAAACTCTGGAGACCATTTGAGTATTTTCATGTACTTTATTTCAATCAGAATAATTTTCTTGGTTAAAAAAATGCATAGTCCTCTTCATTTTCCAACTGTGTCATGACATATATGTCGTTAAAAATTCTCAGCTTCCATGTTCCCCCTAGGATCACTAAGATCAATTATAGATGCTGATGTGGGTGGATCATTGTTGACCTCACTTTTGGTTGAGGTTCAGTTTTTCCTCTGTAGCCTAAGGTCTAGCCATAGGACTCTTATTGACAATACTTAGAAAACTAGACAAGGAACCCTCACCATTAGAAATTTCAAACTCTTCTCTACTCAACTTAAAGTTCCACATATTGGTTATAACCTCTAGCACTTAGTATGGGGGAAACTCAAGATGAGTCACCCTTAAGACTGCTTGACCTTAGGGTTGACCTTGGGTCTTGGTCTAGAGCTAAGGTACTCACTTGCAATCACTTGTACTTACAATCACTCATTACCCTAAACCCAGAACTTCTAGGCTTTGGTCTCTTGATACTTTTAGGAGACTCCTGTAGGTGGTTCCTTAAACCCACTAGCCCTAGGCTAGGGTTTAGCTAAGACTACTACATAGAGGACCCAAAATGGCATTTCCATTGGTCCATGGCTTATTGATGGTGGTTGGCACTCCAACTCTACTAAGATACCCAACCTAACATTTTGCCCTTAAACTCCCCCAAATTACCTAGACACCCTTGGGACCCCAAATTTGGCCAAAATCTCCAAATCTAGCCAAAATACACAAACTTGTTCAAAAATCATTTCAAACACCTTTAAAATACCCAAATTACCCAAAATCCCCAAATTGGCCAAATTACCAAAATACCCCTTTTTAGCCCAAAATTCCAAAAATTCCAAAAAATTCAAAAAATTCCCAAAACCTCTCAAATATTGCTAATTTTATTTTTCTCAACTATTACATGACCCATATTGGCCAATTTGATCATCTTTAATCAAAACCCCCAAATTGCTCTTTAAAGGCACATATTTTCTCCAAATCACCTCAAATGTCTATCCAATTGGTCTCAATGTCCCCAATTTAAACTTCAAACTCATTCACTCTTCATATGACCAATGAAGACCAAATCCAAGCCCAATTGATCAATTATTTGAACTCAATTTTGATTTAGACCAAAAACCCAATTTTGGCCCTATGACTTGGTTCCACCAAATTGAGCCCATAGCCCACTCAATTGGCCACAATTTTTGACAAAAACCTTCATAATATTCCCATACAACGAACTTGACTATTAATTGCTTTGGTGAGAGCTCAATTTTATTTGATTTCAACCTAAGTCCAAAAGCCCCAAATTTGCCCCAAATTGGCCATGTCTCAAAATCTCACCAAATTGATGGCCTTAACCCCAAAATTTCCACTCCATGCCTTCATAAAAAATCTTCACAACACCACCCTTGATCATGTGGATAATTAAATTTGGACTTAACTCAAGACTAGCCACCCCTAGACCCATGTCTATCCCAACATGCCCAAATTAGCCAAATTTAAAAAATCCCTCAAATTGAACTACCAATTGAACTCAAAAGCACTTCAACCCTTCACCAAAAATCTTCAATACAATTAGCTACACAATTTTGATCAATCAATTGGGTCATTTGACATGGCTATCCTAGCCCAAACCCAAACTTTGATCACTTGAACTCACATTGAACCTATGCATTGAAGATGGCCTAACTACCCCAAAATCACCAAATTAACTCCAACTCAGCCATTGGTTAGAACCTAAGACTGAGCCCAAACCAGTCTAACCACCTAAACTAAGCCATAGACAAAAGGCCACCTAAATTAAGGGATTTCATTCCATTTTTTCTTAAGCTTAGGATTTTTTTTCTAAAATTAAACCTCAATCCATTAAATTGTTGTGACATATTGCCCTAGGTTCTTCGAGCTCCTAGCCGACCTGCCAGCCTAGTGGCCGGAAAATTGTCAAACCGAGAGCCACCCCCATGGAGCTTAACCTAAATCAAACCTGGAGGCGAACTCATCCAGATCAAATTGTAGAGCTCCTCTGGCTTCCACCAAAGCACCACGTTGCACCCAAACTTGGGCCTTGATAGCCACCCCATGGCCATTTTATAAAAATTCACCTCCATGGCCATGGGAGGTGTGCTAAAAATTTTCTTTGAGAGAGCTTCCCAAATAACTCACAGAGCTTCCTTGAGACCTTCTCAGCCCATTCCAATCACTCCACGACCTTGATTCACCCTGTGTAACCCTAATTTTGAGCTTGAAAATTAGGGCAGAAATAGGACATCTCAGAAAGCTCCACCAAACTTCAATTACGTGTGTCCATACCTTTACAATAGCAAGAGAAGACAAAGCCCCATCAAATTACTCTGAAATAGCCTCCCCCATAGCTCTGGACCAACACCTGAAATCGAGCATGGTCGAATTCATACCTAGGTCTTATACCACAGTGAGAGGTTTAATCCCTGAACTCCTTGGACACCAAAGAATATGTCAGGACACTCTAAGTAAAGCTTCACTTCTCAGAGCAAAGGTATAAAACTTCTCCTTCTCCCGAGCCTATTTTGACTCTCCATTTGGTTAAGCTTAATTTAATTGCATGATTACCATATGGATATTTTCGTCACACTTAGATGAGTCAATATGATCAAATCTTAAGTGATTTGGTTGAGTTTAGGCTGAGATCTTAGGGTTTTAGTGTGGACGGTCATAGGATCACTCTATCGGGGACAATGAAGGGAAGCCGTCCGATTGCGTGTGTATCAGATGGATGGAGTAGATCAAGTCAGATAGCAATTCGAAACATAAATCGTGGGTCGAGTCAGTGCTAAGGTGGATGGCAGCATCGAATGGGAGAGCGCCACGTGAAGTTCGGAGCTGCCTATGATCTACATGGCATCGCATTGTTTAAATAGATAAATAGGGATTTTCCTTTTTATTTAAATACCTCTAACTTCAAAAATTCATATCTTGGTGTAGAAAAATCACAAAAAATAAAATAAAAATAACTTCTTGCTCAGTGAATAGAGGAGAACAATATGGAAATGATTTTAAGTCTATGTGATGCATATTTTAATTTTAATTAATTAAATACTGATTTTAATCTTTTCATTCTCCATGCATTTTGGCACTTTACCTTGGCTTGAAATTTTAACATGTTATATCCTCTGTCAAGGGAAACATCCTCTGATTTTTTCAAAGTCATAAGAAGTCTCTAGACAAAGATCTAAATTTTTCAAGTTTATGCACATTATTTTCTTAAAATAGTCATGGAAATTAGCATGTTGATTAGGAAATTCCAAGAAAATTTTGGAAGGTTTATGATGACTAGGGAACGTTTAGGAATATTTTTCATGACTCAAGTCAAATGGATAAGAATGTGTCTACCATCAATAAGGCCAACTCTCCAAGCTCCTTTACATTTAATGCCATCAAATAACTTCATTATTGCTTCCATTTTACGATGACCTAGCTGAAATTTGCCTATAAGAGTAAATTTGCAATTTTCAATAAGGCTTTGAATATCCTCGTCATTATAAAAAATGGCCATTTTACCACTCTTCCTGTTTGAGGGGTTTAATGATGGGGTCAGCCATCTAATGGTAGCTTTGAGGGAAAACCAAATCATCAAAGTTTTTAATAGATTCAAAACCTTTACTAAAAACATCAGGAAAAGTGGCCTTTTCCCATTGAATTTTAGTGGCCAAATCCACATTGATTTGTTCAGCCATCAGCTCTCCACTTTAATGGAACAGTACCCCGACTGCCACTTGAGAGAAGAAAAATCCAGGAAGTAGAAAAACCAGAGAGAAGCTTCTAAAGAAAGAGGAAAAACAATTGTAGAAAGAAAACAAGAAGTAGAGAA
>NEWO01000623.1:13326-25526 GCA_003013225.1 Phalaenopsis aphrodite
CCCTTTCTCCATACATTTTCATTTTGATTATGGATTACTTATCTAGGCTTCTTAACCATTATATTTCTAAAAGGGAATATCTCAGATTTTCTAATAAAGCAAATTTTTTCATAAGTCATTTATGTTATGCAGATGACTTCATACTATTTTCTAAGGCCTTAAAACCAGCAGTGAAGAAGGTGGTTAATCTGTTGAACTTGTTCCAATAAATCTCTGGTCTCTCTCTAAACTCAAAGAAATGTCAACTTATATTTAGCAATAAGCTACATCCTGCTACCAAAAACTGGATTAAAGACTTCACTGGATTTAAATCTACTACCAACCCCTTGGTTTATCTTTGTGTACAATTAATTAAAGGAAGGAAGAAGCAAACTCAATTTGATGAGGTGGTTTCTAAAATTTCCAAGCAAACCTCTTGTTGGACTAATTCATTTTTGTCACAGGGGGGAAGGTTAACCTTAATTAAAAGTATCCTGGCTTCTTTCCCTATGTATATTTTGTAAATGCTAAAAATGAAAAGAGGTACACAGAAAACTCTAGAGGTGACGTTGAATAATTTCTTATGGGAAGGCAATCATAAACAAGCTAACTGGTTTAGTTGGGAGAAGCTTTGTCTGCCTCTAGCTACAGGGGGCTTGGCATGAAGTCCTTCCAACAGCTTCATGAAATCTTCTATTGTAAACTCTAGATTAAATTTAGAGAACAAAAATCTTTGTGGGCTAACTATATGAAGTTAAAATAATGCAAACACTCCCATCCATTATTTACCTGCAAAAAATCTGGGGATTATAGAATTTGGACTCAGCTCCTGCATATTAGGTGTGTGGCTGAAGTCCTTTTTATCTGGGATGTGGGACAAGGAAAATTTGATTTTTGGTTAGATAATTGGCTTCTGGAGGGTAAATTGGAACCATCAACCTCTCTGGACTAAGCTATCAACACCCCTATTCATCTTTGTTGGAATAATCATCTTTAGAATAGAAACATGTTGGCTTCTATGGTGAATCCTGAACAAGTGTTTCAAATTCTTAAGGTCCCAATTACTCCACTGAAACCAGATAGAATTGTGACTAAAAATCCCCCGCATACTTCTTTTATCAAATTTGCATACTCCCAATTAAACAATTGGCACCATAAGGATTGGGGTAATGTCATGTGGGTGAAATACCTCAGCCCCTCTATGTCCTTCTTCACTTGGAGATGTTTTCATAATATTATTCCCACTGATGATATACTCAAACTCAAGGGTGTAAAAGGACCTTCAAGATGTACTTTCTATTGCCAACAAGAGGAATTCTTAAATCTTGTGTTTTTCTCTTGTCCTAATGCTCAAGGGGTTTAAACACAAGTAGCTACTAATCATAGTTTCTTTTCCCATTTACTGAATTTTGGAAACTTCCTTGACTGCTGGAAAGTTTGGAAAGGTAACCATGCTGAAATGATCCTTTTTATTACTACATGGTTCATTTGGATGGCAGGGAATAGTAGTAAATATGAGGGGAAAATCCAAAGTGCTACACAAATTGCTACCAACTGCTTGACATATACTCTTAAGATAATCAATCTCATGGGGTATAAGATTAAAATTCCTGGGTGTTCCCAAATCCTTAATACCCAAGTTTCTGCTACCAGACCAAAGTTTCAGCTGTTCCATTAGAGGAAACCTTCTTATCCTTGGATCAAAATCAACACTGATGGGAGTTATAGAAGATACACTGTTGGAATTGGAGGGATTTTCAGAAATAATGTTGGGGATTGCCTACTTTGTTTCCAATCTCCCATTGTTACTCTAAATGCTTTGCATGCTGAAGCCTTAGCTATAGTTTGGGCCCTTCAAATAGCTGTTGTTATGGGATGGAACCTACTTATTGTGGAAATGGACTCATTATGGGATGGAACCTACTAATATATAGAAAAAGATGATAGCCACTGGAGAGGAAGCTCTGCTAGGGTTTCTGGAAGGATGAAGGAGTGTGGCTGCTACTTTAAGTTGGAGGTGGTAGAGTTTGCCCTACTGGATGCCTTTGTTGAACAAAGATTTCACTGGTTGTTCTCCTTTTAATGCTCCTTTAAATCCTTCCTTGGCACGTTACTTTGGTGACTGCTATTCCATTTTCAGCTCACTTTAGTGGCACTATTCCATTGGATTCTTTTTCTTATTTATTTCACTAATACTGGGGGAGCTCTCATTTCCCCTGGCCTTTGGGATTTATTTTTTTGTTGAACTCTCTTAGGGGGGAAAACTCCACTGGTCTCTTTTGCTTGCTGTCTCCTTGGGTGTCAGAAGTGGCTTTGCCTGTTATGTGCTTTCTTCTGGACATTTTTTTACTCTCTAGCTAAACTACAAGCTCCTGCTTGTTTTAGAAGGGTGATGGCCTTTTCCATTGATTTTTCCACTGATTCCAAACGAACAAAAGTAACTTATGCTGGAGTGGTTGGAAAATGAACTAATACTTTACCGGATTATGACCTTTCAGTATTCCCACAAGAATTCCATGATACTGCTGCTGGAAAAGGAAGTAGTCCTTGTATTCACCCTCTTGGGTCTAAAGAAGGTGAAACAACTGTTTACTTCACTACCAAGGAAATTGATACTTTAAGTGAAGAGGTTAAGTTCACCTTAGTAGGCAAATTTCAGCTAAGAGATCCTAAAATGGAACTAGTTAGAAGTTTCTTTGAATCACTAAAGTTTATAGGCAATTGGAAAATTGGGCTTTTGGATGGGAGGCATCTTCTAATCCAGTTGGCAGCTAAGGATGATTATGCAAGATTGTTTGCTAAACAATATGTTAACATTGCTAGAACAGTAATGAAGATCATCAAATGGACGCCAGGGTTTGATCCTAGTAATGAACCTTCTGTGGTCCCCCTTTGGTTCAGATTAGCTGGCCTTCCACTCCTCTACTTCAAGCTTAATGCTCTATTTAACATTGGTAGAGCATTAGGCACACCTCTAAGAGTGGATTCTCCCACTTATAATAAGGCCAGACCTAGCCTTACTAGAATTCAAGTTGAAAGAGATATCACACTCCCTGAACTGAAGAGAATTTGGATTAATTCTAATGCTGAAGGTTTCTGGCAGGACATAATAGCTGAACAAAAACCTTACTATTGTCCACATTACAAGATGTTTGGTTATACTGTAGACAAATGTTTCAGATTACATCCCCCAAACCTAGAAGCTGGCAGGAAGAAACCACACAGCTACAAAAAGAATTATAACTAATGCTGCAAGGGGTCTTGCTGAAGAAATAATGTTAGAAAATTGACACGAAACAAATCAAAGGCTGGAAGAATCACCCTCAAGAATGAATGAAGTCCATCCATATGCTGATCCTCTTGGAGAGCTATCTGAACCTAACAGTCAAGCTGACATCCCACTACAAAGACCAATCAGAACGGAAGAAATTGAAATCACAATTGTCACACCCACATCCCCCTTGCAAGCTGAATCACGGAGATACCTGACAAAGCTCCAAAGGAACCAATTATTATTGAATTGAAACAAACCATTGAGGAAGATTGGCAAATTAAAACAACAAGGAAAAGAAGAAAACCATGGACAGAAGTAAAAAAATTACAATCAGGGGTACAATCAATGAAGGCTGAAAGAGCAAGGAATGGTTCTCCAATACTTAGAAGAAGGACCAGATCTAGATCCCAGCCTTCCCCACATCCTCCAATTCATGATTAATCCACTTCTTTGAGGAAGGACCAGAGCAAGGAATGGTTCTCCACTACTTTGCTAGAATATAAGGGGGATAGCTAACCCTCTGTCACCAAAAAGAGTTTTATACCTGAACTTTAAATACAAACTGTGGTGTATTGTTATCTTTGAACCCATGGTACCCAAGAACCCTCAAAATCTGATTAAAAAGTTTGCTGGCTTCACCCATTTAGGGAATACTAATAATAAAATTTGGATTTTTTGCAGAAGAGAAACCAACTCAAATATTCTAATTGATCATCCACAATTTGTCCACCTCTCATTCAATATGAATGGACATAAGGGTGAAGCTACCTTCATCTATGTTGGATGCAAAAAGGATTCTAGAAAAGAGCTGTGGAATAGGATGATTAACATCAGCCAACAGGTAGACTCCCCATGGCTGGTAGGGGGTGACTTCAATTGTATCACTTCTACCATTGAAAAATCTGAAGGAAGAACCCCTAATCTTGCCAAGATGAACACCTTCAGAGATAATATCCACAGGGCTGATCTCTTTGATCTGGGGTTCAAGGGGCCTACTTTCACTTGGAAAAGGGGAGCTATTTGGGAGAGGCTTGATAGAATGTTGGTTAATGATGCATGGTTTAACAATTTCCTCCTCACTTTTGTTACTCATCTTAGTCTTGCTGGCTCAGACCATAGACCATTACTTATAAGCATTACTTCAACTGATAACTATAACTCCTCCCCCCTTTTAGATATCTCAACATGTGGGATGCACACCCTTCCTATAATAAGTACATTGCTAATCTATGGAAAGGGGTTTCCCATCCTGAACCCCTTGTCAAGCTAAGTGTACTGCAAATCAAGATTGCTAAAGCCCTCAGAGGTTGGAGCTGGGAAACTTTTGGAAATGTTCATGCCAAAGTCCACGAGGCTAAAGATGAAGTCAAAGATTTGGAGCAAGGAGGATATCTTGGCATTGAGGAGGAAAAGAAACTGATGATTGCTCAGAACAACCTTCTTAATGCCATTGATTATCAGGAAAAATTCCTTAAACAAAAGGCAGCTATGAATATTTTCACTGATGGAGATAGAAACACTAGATTATTTCATGCCTACATTAAATATAAAAGAAAGTGCAACATTATCCATGCTATCCAAAATGTCAATGGCCAGTGGTTACGTGACAATACTGATATAGCTAATGATGGTATAAGTTATTACAAAGATTTACTTAATCAGGAACAAAACTTCAGACCCTCTATTGAGAAGGCACACTTCCTTGCTGAACTACACTACACTGCTGGCCTCAAGCTTACTGGCATCCTCAATGAAAAGGAAATTTGGAATGCAATCAGCTCCATAGATAGCAATAAATATGCTGGCCCTGATGGCTTTACTGTTGAATTCTACAAGAAGTCCTGGGAAATTATTAAGGCTGATGTTATTGCTGCTGTTACAAGCTTCTTCCAAGTCAATAATCTTCCAAAGTACTTTTGTTCCTCCACCACTGTATTGATCCCTAAATCTGTCATACAGCAGAATTTGAACCACTTCAGAACTATCTGATTGACCACTGTCATTGGTAAAACCATCAGCAAAATCATTGTGAATAGGCTACAACCTCACATGGACGCTATAATTAAACCCAACCAAATAGCCTTTATGAAAGGTAGGTCCATCATTTATAATACTCTTTTGGCTCATGAACTTTTACAGGATTTGAATAAAACTTGTAGAGGGGCCAATATGGAATACAATTAGAACTTAAGGAAAGCTTATGATACCATAATCTGGGATTTCATATTGGATGTTCTGGGGTGCCAGAGGCTTTAACAGTGAATTTTGTCATCTGATTAGGAGGTGGTTTCATAACAATGAACATTCCATCCTGAAAAATGGGCAAGGGAGGAGTTCTTTTACTGCTGCTGGAGGATTAAAGCAAGGGGATCCATTATCACCCTCCATCTTTATACTAGCAATTGATTACTTATCCAGAATGCTTGATGAAGCCTTGCTGAATCACAGTCACAACAGATACCATCATAGATCCAACATTGCCATTACCCATTTACTGTATGCTGATGACATAATGGTATTCTCCAGAGCCAGCAAAAAAGCTATCAAAATAGTTTTTCAGACATTACAAAAATTCCAAGCTCATTCAGGAATGTCCTTCAATCCAGCAAAGTGTCAGATGGTCTTCTATAAACATGCATCCTCCACTCATAAACATTGGGCATCTGAATATACTAGCTTCACAACTTCTCAACTCCCAATTAAGTACCTTGGGGTGCTTCTTATCATAGGCAGAACCAAACAAACTCAATTTGATGAGGTTTTGAACAAAATATCTGGCCTTCTCAATGGGTGGACACAGACCTTCTTGTATAATGGGGGAAGAATTACTTTGTTAAAAAGCATTATCACTACCTTCCCATCTTATATACTGCAAATGACTACCATTAAGAAAAGCACTCAAACTCAGCTGGAGAAAACATTTAATAAATTTTTGTGGTCTGGTCTAAGACAGCAATGCATTGGGCTTCCTGGAGAAAAGCTGCTAAGCCTCAAAGTGCTGGGGGTATTGGATTTAAGGATCTTGATCAACACCTTCAAATTAATTTTTGTAAACTCTTGATTAAGTTTAGAACCCAAAATTCCATGTGGGAAAAATTCATGTGGGGTAAGTATTGCAAAGATCAGCACCCCACACTGGTCCTAAGGAAAATTGGTGATTCTAAAATTTGCATGAAAATGCTGAGAATTAGAGATATTGCTGAAACCAATTACTGTTGGGAATTGGGCAAAGGGGATATCAAGTTTTGACTTGACAATTGGTGTCCCAAAGACTGGTTATCCCTCATTACCAATATCTACAACAGTGATTTGAAAGTGGTTGATTGCTGGGATGGTGATGAATGGTCCCTGGTTAAGTTATCTAATCTTCTGTAACCTCACTCTATTATTAAAGTGGCCAGTATAAAGTTTAATAGAAGTACAACTGACAACGTTTTTTTTTTGGCAGACCACTTCCCACTAAAGCCTCACCAAAGCCATGTACTACAAAAGCTTCAGTTGGGAGCAAACATCCTGGGGTGATTATTTATGGAATAAATTCCTTTCCCCTTCTATGTCCTTTTTCTGTTGGAGAATATTTCATAAAATGATCCCTACTGATGACATTCTCAAGCTGAAGGGATTGAGGGGTCCCTCTAAATGCTACCTATGTAAGGAGGAAGAAACTCTGAATCATTTATTCTTTGAATCCAATTTTTCTCAACTGGTTTAGAAACAATTTCTGAATCAGTTGACAATTGATGAGAATGAATTCACTTGGGATAGGCTGGTCAATTGTTGGTTGTACTGGCAAAAAAGAAAGTATGCTGTTATTCCTTTACTATTGCTTGGTTCATCTGGATGGAAAGAAACAAGGTCAAATTTGAAGAAGCTAATCCAAATGTGGGGAAAACTGCTAGAAATTGTTTAACCTAACTACATAAGATGATCAACTGGAAAAGATTTCCTAACTTTTCCAACCCCTGTACATCTATTATTCTGAACCTATTCAAGTCATCAGAGTCTACTGGAAAACCCCAAAACATCATATTGTGAAGATTAACACTGATGGAAGGTGTGGGAGGTATCTACAGAAATCATTTGGGTAAGTGCCTGTTGTACTTTTATACTCCTGTTCTGGCCAATGATGCCACTGAGACTGAACTAATTGCTGTGTATTGGGCAATCAATCTTGCCACTACGACTAATTGGAATATGATTTGGCTAGAAGTGGACTCTGCTGTGATTATTCCCCTTTTAAATCATGAGGATCAGACTCCCTGGCATTACTCATACTAGCTACATAAAATCAGATATCTTACTAGCAAGATACAAATCCAGTTCACTTTCATCAATAGGGAAGGAAACCAGCCAGCAAATTGGTTGGCCCAACTTGGATCACACTCTAATGAGACTGAGGTTGTTGTCAACCCTCCACCTGCTCTCCTTTATGTACTGCAAGGAGATACCCTAGATGTCCCCCACATCAGAATGGCCTATAAGGACACATGATTAATGTGGGGGAAGATGCAATCTTACATTATCTTTCTCTCTTTGTTGAGTCATTGTAATTTTTTTTTCCTTTTTGGGGGGTGATATATATATATATATATATATATCTGTGTCTGTGTGTGTGTTATCATGTTTGACGGCTGGAGTTTGTGGTGCTCTGCTAGGGTTTTAGAAGGATGAAGATTGGTGGTTGTTGGATGCAGAGGAACTCTGAGGTGGTGGTTTTGGGAGGTTACCTCCCTGCTGGCTCTTTCTCTTGTGGTGGTGGAGGTGTTCTTGTGTCTATCTTTTGTTTTACTGTTTCATTGAGCTTCTCACTACTGTTCCCTTGGCTGTAGAACCTAACAGTGGAAGGGAGATTGGATTTTTATTCTATGTTTGCCTAGGTTTTCTGGTGGCCTTCTGGTGGATTTCACTAGTTGGACTCCTGGTGACTACACTTTCCGACTGCTGCTAGGTGGGACTCTTACTGTTCCATTTAATGGAGTTGTGACTGCTGGGTGGGACTCTTACTTTTCCATTGAGTGGAGCTGTGTTATCTTTATGGAACTAGGAACCTTCTCTTTTGTTTTTGCTGAAGCTGCATTAATGGAGTTCAGTCCCATTAATGAGGAAGTAAATGCTCAGTAGACCCAAGCCACTTATGCTGGAGTGGTTGGTAGAGGGCAAGATTTTCCTAAGAACTTTGACCATCTGGTTTTCCGCCAACTTCTGCATGATGCTGAAGTTGGCAAGATTTCCTGCCCTTGTATTTCTTTTATTGGAATCAAGGAGGGTGAACCTGCTGTGCTTTTTACCCCCAGGGAGATGCAAACTCTGAATGAATCAATTAAGTTCACCTTGATTGGCAAGTTTCAATTTGGCCATCCAAAAATGGATTATGTTATGAAATTTTTTTAGGAACTCCAACTGACTGTTGCTTGGTAGCTGGGTTTAATGGATGGATGACATCTATGAATCAAAATGTCTAATGAGGAGGATTATGCTACATTTTTTGCCAAACAAACTCTCTTAATTGCTGGAACCCCAATGAAATTATTAAAATGGACACCTGGATTTTATCCAAGTAAAGAACCCCCAATTATACCAATTTTGTTTAAATTTCCTAACCTTTGTATTCAATATTACCACCAAAATGATCTGTTCAACATTGGAAGGGTGCTTGGATGCCCTTTAAAAGTTGATGCCCCAACCTTCAATTTGGCTAGACCAGCTGGTGCAAGAGTGCTGGTAAAAAGAGATATCACATTGCTAGAAATAAAGAGAGTTTGGATTGGAACCCCTGAGGAAGGGTTTTGGCAAAGCATTATTATGGAGCAAACCACTATTCTGCCTCACAGCACGATGTTTGGGCATAATGTGGACAAATGTTGTAGGCTACATCCATCATCTAGAAAAATAGCCCCTCAAAGTATGCCTACTCAGGGAAGATCTATTGAAGCTTTGGGAAAGGATAACAAAAGAACTAATGAACATGAAGCATCCCAAGTCAGTAGTGAAACTGATGTGGAAGTTTGTCCTAAGCTTTCAAGTATTCTAGAAGAGGTCACTGAAATAAATACTTCTGCCATGAATGTTCAGGAATAGGTGGCGTAGGACAGGCAAGTAGACATTCCAAGAAGTAAAATTGATATCAGTCCCCACAAAGTTCAAAATTCTACTATGGAATTAATAGCTGAGGTGCTTACTGAGGAATGTCAAGCTCAAAAGAATAACAGGAAAAAGAAGGGGAAGATGGAATTGAAGCTGCAGCAAGAAGCTCCCTCCTTGGAAGGAACTAATCAGCTGATAGAATCCAATCAGAGAACCAGAAGGAAAGGGATAACCATTTCACAATAATTAAGTTTTTTTTGTTGGAACATTAGGGGCGTTGCACACCTTAACTCTTTCACAAGGCTAGTACACCTTGTGAAAAAACATAAAATATGGTGCTTTGCTCTTTTGGAACCCATGGTTTCTAAGAATTGTTCTAATAGTATCTGAAAATTTCACAAATTTTATCACTTTTCTAATCATAATAATAAGATTTGGTTGTTTTCTAGAACTGAGTTACAGTAGAATGTTGTTCCGAATAGCCCCTAATATTTACATATTCAATTTATAGTTGGTGCTCAGGTGGGTTATGCCACCTTTGTTTATGCCAGTTGTCTTTTAAGGAATCAAGAGTTGTTGTGGATGGAGCTTTCCAACATCAGCTATTCCATAAAATCTTTTTGAATTGTTGGCGGGATTTTAATTGTATTACTTTACCTGATGAAAAGAAAGGAGGCAGGCCTCCATCTCAAACCTCTATGCTGAAGTTCGACGACATCCTTATAGATGCTCAGTTATTTGATTTGGGTTTTTAGGGTCCTAAATACACTTAGAGAAGAGGGGTTTTATGGGAAATACTTGATAGAATGTTGGGAAACTCTAACTAGCTTCAAACCTTCCCTTATATAATCGTCACCCACCTTGCCATGTTTGGGTCTGACCACAGACCCATTCTTTACTCTATTCAAAATACTGTGAAGCCTTGGGGTTCCCCCATAGATTTCAAAACATATAGACTCTTCATCCTAATTACATTAAGGAAGTTACAAATGCTTGGACCATCATTAAAGATTATGGACCATAAATAAATCTATGGAAATTACAAAAGAAGGCGGCCATCCATTTAAAGAGCTAGAATTGGAACACTTATGGTAATGTTAATGAGAACTTAAAAACTGCACAGAATCAGGTGATCAGTATTGAAGAAGATTTCTAGAAGGGTTTAAAATCTGAGAGAGATCTTCATAAAGCTAATGAATAACTTCTTGCTCATATTTCTTATAATTAAGCCTTCCTGAAGCAGAAAGTTGCTATTACAAAGTTCACTGAGGGGGACAGAAACTCTAGCTTCTTTCATGCTTGTATAAATTATAGGGGAGAATGTAATATGATTCTATAGATTAAGAACTCTGAAGAGATGAGGTTAATTGAGGCTAAAGACATTGCTCTTGATGCTTGCAAGTTTTTTCAACAACTTCTTAACTCCCATCCCCTAACTAGAACCAATGTTGATGCTCATTTATTTGTTGAAGGTACTGACTATGTCAGTAGGATGACCCTTGATCAAATCCCCTCTGAAGTAAAAATTAGAGATGCTTTTGATTCTATAGATGATGATAAAACTGCTAGCCCAGATGGCTTCACTACAAAGTTTTACAAAAGTTGTTGGCTTGTGGTTAAGGAATACTTTATTTCTGTTGTACAAGAATTTTTTAGAGGAATCAATCCACTTATATACCTTACCTCCTCAACTATCACTTTGATTCCTAAAAACTACATCAGAAACAATTGTGGAGATTTCAGGCCCATTAGTTTAACTAATGTTATTACCAAGGTAATAAGCAAAATACAAGTCTTCAGAATTCAACCACATCTTCTGCAACTAATTTGCTCTAACCAGACTGCCTTTGTTAAAGGAAGATCAATCACTGATAACATTTTGCTTGCCCAAGAGATGTTGCTTGATTTGGACAAAAAATGTAGGGAAGGCAATGTTATCTATAAATTAGATATCAAGAAGGCTTATGACACTATCAACTGGAATTACATCTTAGAAACTCTAGCTACTAAGGGTTTGCCAAGGGTTTCATCTTGCTAATTAACAGATGGCTTCTTTGCAATAACCACTTTGTGCTTATCAATGGTTCCTGTCGTGGCTTCTTTTTTGCATCAAGAGGGATCAAACAAGGGGACCACTTGTCCCCTACAATTTTCATTTTGGCTATGGATTATTTCTCTAGACAACTGAATTAATTGTTCTCAAGGTCCCCCCATTTGGCCTTTTAGCATAGATCAAATGTATGTATCAGCCATCTAGCTTATGTAGATGATGTGATTATATTTTCTAAGGCCACTAAGAATGCTACTAAACTACTGTATAAGGCCCTTATAAATTTCCAGCTCACCTCAGGTATGGAATTAAATATACCAAAATGCAAATTTTTTCCTAGCACTAACCTGTCTCAAAAGATTAAACACTGGATGTCTTTTTATACTGGTTTCAGCTTGTCCTCTTTGCCTATCAAATACCTACGTGTTCTTTTACTTAAGGGCAGAAACAATTAGATACAATTCAATGAAGTCATTGATAATATTAAGAACTAACTCCAATGCTGGACCAATTCTTTTTTATCCAATGGAGGGAGGACCATTTGTCGACACTATTTTTGGTGTGGGGTTTGCCCGTAAGAAACTGTCGGTCATCGGAATTGAAATCCCGTTGCCCGCTTCGGAAGGACGTTTAAAAATTTTAGTTTTGAAAAAGATGAAGTCAAACTAACCCCATAATTTTCATAGTTTAGATGAAGGAGCGCTTTTATCTCAAATCCTGTATCTATCTCGAAGGATAAACACAAAAATTGAGGGTGAGGCTCGATCAAATAAACTAAAGAAAGTTATGACATCCGTTTGTTCTACGAAACCA
>NEWO01000623.1:39500-54470 GCA_003013225.1 Phalaenopsis aphrodite
GTCCTTTATTACTTGATAACAATATGTATACTTGCGTAGAATCTCAATATTAATTACCTATAATTATATATATTTTACACAACTTACTTTTCATTCAAGGATCAAGATTTTGGTGTTGTAATGGTGTCAACTTTTTAAATCCTTACATATAAAAAATCGGGATCAATCTCCCCAGTTTAAATGAGCTTAACAACTCGTTTGAACAAAGTAAGTTGAAAAGAAAATAGTGGTACTGGAATGAGGGAATCATGGGATTCTAATCAGTGTAGCTTTAATAACTTTTACCCCACCCCCTCCATAATGTTTGAATATCCTTAAAACATCTAGTAAAACCTTTGAACCTTAGACTTCAAGACTGCTACTTCATCAAGGAGCTTGAAGCTAACTCTGTGGACAACAATCTACAACAGCATGAGGACCTGCAAAAGCACGAGGATCTACAATAGCACATCTTTTCCCTAGAACTAAATAACAAGCCATATGAATTTGAGGTTGTTTTCTTATGCAACATTATCCTCACTTTTTTTAGGTATTTGCACAATTACTTTGTGCAAATTAAGCCCTAACTCTTTTTAGGTTTCCAAGGTTTTCATTCTTTACGACATAAATCCTCTCTTCTCCCATGCTATTTATATGATTGAGTCATGTTAATGTATGCCCTAAATAGATATAATTGGCAGGATGAAACATTTAATTGTATATCTTCCAAATTGAAGCCAAACCATATGATAGCTTAGGAAGTCACTGAGGTTCTCCTCAGAATCCATTACAACCCCTATTTTATCTCCCTGCGTATTCCCAAAATCAATGTTCTAAATTTCAGCCATCCCCATTTGACACATCTCTGTCTGTTCTTTGAAAAGTCCTATTGTTTTGAATTCTTTGAAGATAATATTTCCTTATCTAAATCAAGAGTTTTCTTAGTTGACTTTGGTTATCATGATGTAATTAACTATAAGGGTTTGCCCTTATAAAAAACTTTAAGAACCTAGTTTATTATAAACCCTGTCTAAATCTTCATATTAGATAGGGAAAATTGTTTGCAAGTATAAATAACATGGCTTTTCACAGAATAAAATGGATGCCATAAATTTTGAAGTTTATTTAATCGAGCACCACCACAAGTAGTGTATTTGTCCATCAAGATAGATATATTGCTTGTGGTGTTATTCTCAATCATTTAAAATATTGAAAATATGAGATCAATTTGGTCTTAAATTTTAAAAAATTGAAATATTACTTTTTCCAACATATATATATAAATTAAGTTAAACATCTCTTAAAATTTGGCATCAGGATATCCATTCCAGTGACTGACAAACTCTAATTTAGTTACCGATAAATTCATGCGACTCTGCTGGGGATTAGTTTCTCTCTCCATCTTGATCAAGAGGTTTTACCTTTAAACATTAGTAATGTATCCATGTCTCTCATGGACCAGATTACCATCCTTTCATTGACTTGCTTCACCCATTTCTTTCTTAAGTAAGTATGATCAGCTCTTATGGACATCAGAGACATCTGTTTAATCACCTTTAAACAAAGAGGTTCAAGAATCCTTTAGGGCTTTTAATTTTTTGTGGGCTCAGTGAACTAGTTTCACCTGGGTCATTGGGACTTAAACTTCACCATTTTCCTCATAATTTTCAAATTTGGTTTGCTATTTTATAAATAAAGCCAAGTCATTGCATCTTTTAATCTCTCGCTTAATTTAATTAAATCCTCTGACATTTAATTTTCTTAACAAATGATAAGCTTAAATTAAATTGTAAAACCTTCAAAAAAAAATTGAATAAAAATAAGAAATGTGTGTCTAATCCAAAGAACGATCCCTAGTGAATTTTTAGTGTTCACACTAAAGTTGAGGAATTGGCCAAATACTAACCCTCGAAATTTTGCTTTTGAAGCTGTCGCGATGGCATTCCCAACTCTGACCTTCTCCTACAACATGCTGGCCCGTTGCGATGTCCGCAATGTCGCCCCCACAATTAAGTTTAGAGATAAATTTGACGAACTACAGGTTGTGAATGGAAAAACCCTAATTGTAATCATGAAGGTTACCACCGCGAAAGTACAAGAAATGTCTGTTGAGTTCATCTTGAACTGCCCCCAGAATTTTGCTTCTTGCAAGAAGATAAAAATTGTCAATGCCTTAAAATCCGTTAAGTTTTCCGTTCATGTGCTCGTTCTCTTGAGAGTAGTTACACCGACCTCTGTCGGATTCACTGTTTCATTCCTACCGTATCATCCGTCAAGAGAAAGGAAAAGGAAGTGATGATTGAATAAGAGTCGTTTGAGGGATTTATTGCCCCGTCATAAGTATTTCAGATTGGCTTTAGTTGAAGACAGTGGTGTTAACCAGACCACAATAAAGTAACTGTAGCCAAAGCATGTGGAGGGTTGCTAACGCCTAGAATGCAGAGATAACTTCTATTGATGAGATTCTTTACTAAGAGAAACTCAGACTATCTGAGACTTCCACGCTCCCTCTAGAGAGTGGGTTTCATCCATTGACGCATACCACCAGATTTGAGAGCATTCATAGGATTGCCACTACTCGAGCATTACCCAATGGTCATCATGAGGAAATAGAGAAGCCCACTCCTATTAACAGAGTTCATACAACATTTGAAAGATTGGCTGCTAAGGAAGGGTGTTCAGTAGCTTAGTTACTCAAGCAGAATGGATGCACGATATCATCTTGAATGAAGAAATAGATTTTGAAAGAAATAAGATCTGTCCCTCAGTCCTAATAAATAGTTAAGGTTCTGCCAGCTCATATTCCTCTCAGATTCTACCTAGGAAGCCAAGTCAACACCGTTTCAGATACCACTGTCGTTGCTCCAAGGAATGTAAGATGTCGACCGATCAAGTCAAGTATGGCTTCAAGAATACTTCCTATTGTTTTTCATAAAGATGTTCTGAAGAAAGAAATGGGGATGAAGTCACTCAATGAAGTACTTAGTCCACATCGCGGGGAGCAATCCTCTTTTTGACGTACCGATGTCTCCATCGAGACACTCTATCTCAAAGCATCAATATTAAAGAAGATGGTATGGATGCACAAGGTTTCCACACCAGTAATGTTTGAAGAGCCCACAGGTCGAGTTTTTGGAATGAAGCAAGGGGCCGAAGTATTGAATGTTGTTGCAGCTATTGTTATCGTCTCTGATGTGCAGAAAGAGGATGCTCAAGAGAGTCCTCCAGTTATCAAGATAATTCAAGGAAAGAATTATGTAATAAAAAGTTGAAAAGCTTAGAATTGAGATTTTCTAGTTTACCAAAGTACATAGGGTGATTATCGATGAAGAAAATTTAGATTGTAATGATTATCTTGATGAGAAGTTTATAAATATTAATGTTGTCAAGACAAGGGCCACTTTATCCACGTATAAAGCTCCACTCTCTCTTGAGGAGAGCATTGTAGATGATCTGCAAAGGTTGTTTAGCTAAGAGATGAACAAATTATTTGAATGGAGAAAGAGGATGGAAGAGATGACCACCACCATGGCCGCCATGGCTACAATGCATGGACAATCCCAATCACAACAATTAGTTTCTCATGAGGTCAATTGGTCAAATATTTTTCACATTACAGATGAAAGGATAGAATTTGTTTTTACCAACATAGATGGTAAGAAGAATAAAGATTCCTCCTAGAGTATAATACTAGAGAACGATAGGAAGCAGATGATCAAACAACAAGTTCGGAATGTGTTAGCCCATTCTAAGTGTGTGCATCAATTTCAAAGAGTAGACCTTACCCGAAGGAGTTCGATGTTGCACCCTACCACAATGGCTTTTTGCCACAAAACTTCAAGACAATTGACGAGACCAAAAATCCAAGATAGCATATACCCCATTTCTGAGCCAATTGTTGTAATGCCAGATGAAATGAAGCCTTTCTTTTTGGTAAGTGTGTTAACACCTTGTCAGAGATAACATTTGATTGGTATGCCAAGTTGACTAACATATTAGTGAACACTTTTACTTATTTGGATAAATTATTCATGAAGAAATTTGCTGGAGCACAACATCACGTCACCATAGGGTATCTCATAGTGGAAAGACAAAAGTCTAACGAGACCATGGTGGATTTAATCTTGAGGTGGAAAAAATTAAAAATGAAATGTGAGCCTCAGCTACGAGAACAACATTCAATTGAGATTCTACTCAAGAGAATTCATGGACTAGTTGCTTTAATGCTTAAGAGACTTATAATCAAGTCATTTGACAAGTAGCTAAGCAAAGAAAACAGCCTACAAAAAGAAGTCAAGCTCATGGAGTCCCAACAAAAGGGTGACAGGTCGAGATCAGCTATAGTATTTGAGAAGAAATTAGGGATAGTAACAAGAGTCGACAAAGGAAAGCAGTCAATGAAGATTCAGGTCAATCATTCTAATCATAATTCCTAATAGTTGTCCCAGCATATTCAACCTCATCATCAACAGCAGCAGTTACAGCAGTATGGTCAGTCAAGTTAACAATCTTCCCAAAAAGGACCATACCAGACAGATGGTAAGTGAGGCCCATCGTTTATAGAGACGATGAATAGGGTGTATTCATTCAAGAATGAAGTTAGGCCAAAGATGTTCAGGAATTTGATGAAGATGCCCAAGTTTCGATTGCTTGAGCCAAGGAAGCCAGAGGAGGTTGTAAGAACAATCATCCCAATTTTAGCCCTTATCATGGAATGTTTGGGCATACCATTGAGGGCTATTTCGGTTTCAGAGATTGGGTTGAGAGGATCTCAAAGAAGGGAATATAACAATCCTGAAAGATTATTTAAAAGAACTTGAAAGAGATTGTGTAAATATGATTTTGGCTGAGCAAATTACTCCGATAGAATCGTTATCAGAAAAACATGATTGTAGCACCATTTAGAGCAGATCATCCAAGAAGATACTTGACAAGTTTCAGACTGCCTCAATAAAGGCTACCACCAAGATTCTACAGCCTACAAGGCCCAAGTTGGAGATTTCACAGGAGAAGTCATAACAACCAAAGAAGAAGGGCATGATCGTAAAGGCCGATAGTGTGAGGGGTAGGATAGAGGCTGACTTTGTTACATTGGTTATCTTGGATTAGGGGGAGAAATTCCTTGAACCCGTAACCATGAATAATTATCTTTTTCCTCCTCCAAGGTTTTTTGAATATAATGATTACAATTTCTACTAAGTTTTAACTGTCTTTCATGAGAACATAATTATCCTTGACCCATCTAACTCCAATTTTGATTCTTAAAATGATCCTCAAATCGTAAATAACTCAGATGAACATGTTAATAAAAATAAAGAAGTTATTGACGACACTGGTTACTACAACTTTGGGAGTGAGGAGCTAGTCCTCTAGTTCCAAAGAACACCAATCACCATCAACATAGATTTCTTCGATATAGAATACACACAAAAAAATTTGCCCACAACATTGCAAGAAGAAGAAGAAGAGATCACAGAAAGAATCTGAGGAGCAGAATGGTATTACCCTCAACAACGGCTTCAATAGATAAAGGAAAGTAAATAGTTACTCAAGAAGAGCCGCCTTCGCCTCCGCTAGTGGAAGAGATACATAACCAAGTAAAGATTGAAGGTTTTTATAAAGTAGATTATAATGTACTAGCTTATCTTAAGAGGTTGCCAACCAAACTAAGCATCTAAGACGCTTTGATCTTGTCAATGGAGATGAGCGAGTCTCTGGCCAGTGCTTGACTTGATCTAGAAATTTGCTTAGTTCAATTGGCTAGCACATCATTGGAGAAAGTTTGTTTGTTAAAGGAACAACCTAAGGTAACTTTCACCAATGAAGACTTGTTTCTTGGAACTTCTGATTACAACCAATCGCTCTACATCTTCGTCAACATCAGTAGATTTTTGTTTTTTAGAGTTTCGGTAAATCTAGGAGCATCACTAAATTTAATGAGTCTATGAGCGTTAGCATACTTGGATATTGATGCTCAAGAGCTTACATCTGATAAGATAATGTTAAGGTAATTTATCAGAAGGGTGAAAGAGAACTTGGATCAATTGCACTCCTCATGAAAGTTGGATTGCTAGTAACAATCATAAAGTTCCATATCAATGACGTGGAGACCTCTTTCAATGATTTGCTAGGTCAGTCATGGATTCACGAACATAACATGGTTTTTTTGTCTCTACATCAGTGAATTAAGTATTACCAAGAAGGACAAGAAAACATCAAGGGAGATCTACAACCATTTTTAGTTCATGAAATAGGCATCCATGAAGACACAACCTACTATGCCCCTCCAAAGAAGACCGCCTTTTCCCGATAAGTTGTGTCAAATGAGATGGAACATTCAAAAGGATCACAAGAGTAATAATATTCAACTCCACTTCAATGATCTCTACCACTTCTTCATAATGATTTGATAGAGGTTCTTTTAGCCCATGCATCCAAGATTGAGGCTAAGAATGTGGATGAGGTAGAAACAGCATGAATGTTGAATGGACTATGCTGACAATCAACATTGAGAAGGAAGAAAGTTTTGTGGAATAAATGATGATGATAAAATTAAAGAAGTCGCAGTTCAAGATTTCCTTATAAGATGTGTAGAAAAGTGGACAAGACTCGATGTTTGAATGGATAAACCACTATATGCATTCCATGACCATTAATCTGATGCACCCTCAAAAGGTCAAGAGTTTAGAAATAAAGGATGTCTGGGGTGTTGGTTTTAATCCAATCAAGTTTTACTATACTTCTCCTCGTACTGATTTTGAAAATCATGTAAATTTGGAAATGGATTCTAATAAATTAATAGAATTGTCATTTGGTTATTTTTTCTCCTTATGTGCAAAAGCTAATTCAACAGGGATGTGTGCCAAAATAAATGTTAAAGTATAAACTACAACACTTTGAAAAATTATAGAAAGTTAAGAGTCAAACTCTTAACTCGAAAGAAGGTCTCGGGTTTTGTACAGTATGACTAGTTGATGATTTTGGATTTTACATGTTTGTTGCAAGCAAGTTCAAAGAGGATTTCCTTGATATGAATGATGACTTTAATGATACTCCAATAGATGACGCTCGACCAAAATTTGAAAAAGAAATTAAGTCACCCATTTAGGAATTGAAGGAAGTCAATCTCACGACTGAGAACAGTCCTGACCTACCTTCATAAGTTCTCTACTCAACAAAGAAAAATCTACAGAGTTGATCAAATTCCTGCCAGAATTCAAAGATTTGTGGACCTGGAAAAATGATGAAATGTCAGGATTGTCTTCAAAAGTTACAGTTCACAGGCTTGGAGTGGACAGGAATATGACCTCAGTCAAACAAGCTCCAAAAAGAAATCGCCTTGAAATAGAGCAACAATTCATTGTCAAGGTTAATTAAATAATAGACACTAACTTTTTCTGGGAAGAGCGATACCCCACATGTTAGCCAACAAAGTGTACATTAAAAAAAATGGACAATTCCATGTGTGTGTTGACTTCAGGGATTCAAGTAAAGCATGTCCAAAAGATGAGTTTCATTCACCAATACTAGAGTTAATGGCAGGCATCACATTGACAAACAAGATCTTCTCTTTCTGGATGGATCATCAAGATACAATCAAATTAAAATGGCTCTAAATGATGCAACTCTTACAACTTTCAAAATGTTGATTGGGATCTTCTGCTACACAATAATGACAGTCGGGTTGAAGAAAGTCAGAGCAACAAATCAACAAGCTATTTAAAATATATTTGATGGCCTCGTCCACAAAGCAAATAGAGAACAGTCCACTTGTATGATTTGAGGATTGTGTTCAAGACATTACGACAATATAATATTAAAATGAATCCATAAAATGCACCTTCAACATTACCTCAAAAAAATTTATACGACTCCTTGTTTGCCATCAGGGAATCAAGATCAACAAAAATACGATTAAAGCTATCTTACAAATACCTCCTCCTAAAACCTTGAAACAACTACATTCTTTTCAAGGTAAACTGACATTCCTGAGACGAATTATTTCTAATCTCTCAAGTAGATGTAAGTCTTTCTTAACATTAATTGAAAACGATGGCAAATTCATTTGGGAAAGAAATGTCAGCGGGCCTTTGAGGAAGTTAAGCAATACTTAATGACACCTATTTTGGAAGCCCTTATATCGAGATTACTTCTAATACTTTATACAATGGCCTTAAATGACTATCTTTGAGCCCTACTAGTTTAGGTCAACAACGAGGGTAAAGAAAAAACACTCTACTACTTGAGTCGATGTCTAATATTGATGGAGGTAGAGTGTCATCCTATGAAGAAGCATTGTCTAGGTTTAAATTTCATAGTCCAGAAACATAGACATTACATGCTCTCTCATATGATCACCCTTACTTCTTTAGTTAATCTGTTGCAATATTTGATGACTCGACCAACAATTTCTTAACGTTTAGCAAGGTGCTCGATGCCTTTATTACAATTCAATATAACTTTTGAACCCCTTTACGCTTTTAAAGGGCGGAATTTAATAGATTTTTTTTGCAGTGCAGCCACATTCAACTGGTTCCCCTCTCAATGATGATCTACTAGATGAGCAAATACTACAAGTAAAGTTGTCTTACGCGAGATGTTGGAAAAAGTACTTCGATGGAGCTTCATCGTCCAAAAAGGATAAAGGATTGCAGATAATGATAAGATGCACCCCAAGTATGTGTTGTTTTTCTGCTTGTTTTATTTAATTTAAATCTCCAGTAACAGTGCAAAAAACTTGACACGTCCTGAAATCACGCAGTAATTTTGCTTTTAAAAGTGTCGCAAAAAGCTTGACTCAATTTATATTTAGCAGTTAAAATCAAAATGTTAGAAAATATATAAATTTGTCCACACAGTAGTGGTTCTACGAAAGTGTACGTATTGCTTCAAGTAATATAGGACTTTCTATAAAAATCCATGTATCATTCCCATAGAGAAGTGCAGTAAGAAATCCCTTAGTCTAATTCTAATCTACTACTATCAAGTATCAGTTTGGAAGATGGAAATTCTAATGATAATAACTTAAATCACAATATTAAAACTATAAAAATTAAAGTAAGAAAGACAAGTTATAAACGGTTTAATGAATTCTAACAGAAATGTAACTAAAACAACTAAGTTTACCAAACTAATTTACTAAACTTCAAAATTAAATTTATTAACTATAAAAAAAGTTTTGTAACGAAGAGTTCAAGTTTAAGTAAGCATCATTCCCCTTACAATGAGCATATAGATATTGAAGAAATTAAAATCATTTGAAAATATTATTATAAAAATTGTTTTGTGCTAAAGAGGTGCAATCTTATTCGTTATTCTTTTATGAGTGCTATAATGAACATTGACTAATTCCGATTTTGGTCCCTAATTCTGTGGTTAGGCTGGGAGAATACCTGCTGCAACTCTAGAGGTCACACTACTCCCTCACCCTAAAGCTAATAATCTCACATTAGTTTCTAATCAACTAGACCAAATTGGGGATTTGAATCTTTCACCTTAAAATCTCAAATTCTACATCCAAAAAAGTATATTTCTCTATATATTTGCACCCAATCTCATAGATGACATACTCTCCCATGAAATCAAATGTGATTCTCTCTAAGTTTAAGAAATCATATCTCTTTTAAGAACATATGTCTCTCAACAAGCTTTAACATTTCAATTGGTCAGATAGAAAAGTAAATTAAGATCGAAGTTCAAATCATCACAAATTATTAACATTTAAAACCATAGAAAACAAAATCTAATATTCACCAAACCCTATCTCAAAGTACGGAGAATGATAAAGGAGACAACTCATAATTCATGAGAACGATACCACAAAACTTGGATTTCATATAAAAAAAATAGTCTACAAAACAAAATAAATAAAAATACAACTTATCTCACAATCTTTCCCAAGCAAATCCTTAGAAGTTCTCTCCAAGCCTTTCTCTCTGTACAATCACCCCCAATTCTCTCTTATAAGTGTAATGAACAAGAAATCTCTCACCTTCCCTCTCCTCTTACAAGCCTAGAAAAAAATCTACTCCTCTCTCTCTATCTCTAACTCATGCCCTCTTTCTCTCTCCCTCATGCCACACACACACACTTACACACACGCCACCCAAAACTCCTCTTCAAGCCCTAGACTTCCATCTCATTTATAAAAGGCTGCCTCCCTCCAAAAAGAATTCAAAATTCCCTCCAAATATCTATCTAAATGTAAACTCTTTTGAAGTTAAAAGAAATTTCATTTGATGCAAGAGACAAATCCTTTCATAAAATAAACTTCCAAGCGTCAAGATGCATTGAATCACTCCATGGGGTGTTTAGAACAAGTGTCCGTTTGAAATTTCGCAAAAAAATTGTCCCGAACGTCCTTAATCTGCCAAAAGACATTTTGGTTGCATCATGCACCAGTTCTCTAGATTTTGGCGCATCATGTGCCACCCTGCAGCAGTTCCACAATTTTACTCTGTTTGGCTCTATTTTAGCTCCATTTTGCCCCGTGTTAGTTGTGTTTTTTCTCCGAACAGATAAAGCTACAAAATAATCATGAAAAAAACCTTTCTTTAAAGTTTAATTTCATTCAAAATATGTGAGAAATGTAAAGAAGATTAGTCATAGAAAGACACATCGAAATGTGCCAAGTCAAAATTTTCTTTCTTCTTCGTTTTTTCTACAAATTGCACCAGTTTTGCTTCATTTTCTCCAAAAGTTTGTTTCTTGTACCTGAAACCAAAAATATACAAAATACCGTCCTTTAAAGTGTAATATCATTAGAACTAATCAAAATTGAGCATAAAATATATAAGAAAAGGAAGGTAATTTTTAGGCGTATCAAAATCCCTCAAACATAAATGTTACTTATCCTCAAGTAAACCTTTTACTACATAAACCTATAACTTAGGATAGAGATTAACTTATAAACTTCTATATTTTAGTTTAATAAATAAAATAATATAATTTAAGAAAAATCAACTTAGATTCAAATTCTAAGTCTAAGAGTACTCAGTAATCAAATCTAAGATTTCTGAATCTTTATTAATTTCAAGGAGAATTATAAATTGTAGTATCAAAAATGCTTAGAATATCCATAGGAAATAGAATTTCATGGAAACTTTATAAGTAAAGCTACTAATACTCTAATACAAGTTTAGAAAATGTAATAATGTCTTTTGCCAAGTTGATTCTAGCAAAGCCAATTTTTGATTATGCATCTCCTCAAGCTTCTACTCACATTCTCTTTTTTTTCTTTTCTTCTTTGTTCTTTTTTTTATTCAAGTTGTTTTCAATTCTTTCTTTTCTTTTTCCTTTTCAAGTGAGGATTACTATATCTGGATAGCCTTGAATAATTTTGAACTTCACTATCCTATTCTTAAAACTAAAACTATTAATCTTTCTTCACTTTATAAATTCATATTAGTTTATGATTTTTCAAAAAATTTCATTCTTTTCCTCCTACATGAAATTATAAAATTTTAAATACTTCAAAACAAAAAAAAATTTACTTTGAAGTGAAAAACATTGTCTTGTTCTTTCATACCAAATATCTTTTACTTTAGAATTGACCTTCGTTATTAAAAACTTTTACCTAAAATTACCATAATATTTACGAACATAAATATAGTCATTTAAAGCTAAACTCTAATATCCAAGGCATGTGAAGTTAATTTTAAAAATATAGTTAATTAAGGACAAATAAAAATTAGTTTACTTCTTTTTCTTAAAAAGAGTTCCCCGCCCCCCAAAGCTTGAATTTTTAAATATTTTACACTTAATTCCAGAAAATGTAGTAGAAAGAAAAAGTAAAAGTTTAATCTACTAACTACTGCAACATCTTATCAATTTCATGTACACGCATAATCAAGAGAATGATTGCAGGAGAAAGTAAATCAAGCCAAAAACATGCTTTCATTAATTTTAAACTAAAAGGAAGTATACTAAATCTAAAATTTTTTTTTCTTCCTACCCCCAAACTTGATTTTAACATGTACAACATTCAATACAGAAAATATAAACATGAAAAAAAATAGTTCAGAAATTTTATCTATCATAAACATTTACAAGTATTCATAAAGTACAAAACAATATGCAATAGAAAGTAAGTATAAACTAAAAAATGCTCAATAAAATGGAAAGAAAGATCTAACAAGCAGAATAGGTATTCTAATAAAAACACAAACACAAACACACATGATAAATGAGGTAAACTTTTCCTTTAACTCATTACATCTCACTTACTTCTAATTTCTAAGGGAATCTCTATATAGACATATTGGGAACTCATAAATGAATTTATAGATTTTAATGCTAAAGATCAGATTATCCCTAATATATTAGTGCTCGTGCACCAATCCCAGGCATCACCTTATCCTAATAATTAAGCACCTCTAGCAGTTACAAGGATAGTGTAAATTCATCCACATGTTACTCATCTAATAGGTTAACTACTCCTATCAAATGAAAACAAAGTCAGAGAAAGTAAGTAGAAAAATTGAGATTGAATTTTCATTGTTAAAATCAACGATTTTATTATAAAACTCAAGTCCGAGTGAGACCTGAGTCGTAGTGGACTCGTCAATCCAACTACTACAATATATAAGTTTAGCTAGAAAAAGAACTTAAGGAATCACCTCCCTCATGAAACCCAAAAATTAAATCAAACCACTAACAATCCAAACATCTACCAATCATCAATCAAACTTATCAATTCACACTAAATAAAAAAAAATACAACACTAACAATCATAACTTTCAAGCACACTAAATCAAACCAGACTAATAACTATGGGTTGCCTCCCATAAAGCACTTTGTTTATCGTTGCCAACCCAAAAAATGATTACACCTGGATCAAAACTCAATTTAAGTAATCCTTAATCAATCACTCATTCTTTTTTAGATCCAGGGATTCCTACAAAGTCCTCAAATTTAAAATTTTCTTTAAGCCATTCTTTCTAAGATTGATTCTTACCCTTGTTACTCATATTTCTTTCTAGAACTAATATTATTCTAGTGATTTTCTCAATTTTCATAATAATATCATACTTAAAATTTACAAGAAATGGATCTTTGTATGATACTTCAAGATCTCCCAAATTTTGAATCGAATTCTCTCTAGATAATTTGAACTCTATATCGAATTCTTTTAGGTTACTTTTTTGTTCAATGTTTTCTTTCAATTATTCCCTTTGGTATTGAGTAAATGGCAGAGGTGGTCTTTCTATATTTATCTTATTTGAGGAAATAGGTTTTTCTTATTCCTTAGGAATTTTTTTCCATAGTTCTTTCAATCTCCTTATCCTCATTTCTTAACTCAAAGTTTTTTTAAGCATATCCTCGAATTATCTTTTAAATACTAATTCAATAATTTTAAATTGATCATCATTTATCTCCTAAAGTTTTATCTCAGGGTCACTAGAAAAAATATATGGGGATTAACTATGAATTGCATTAATAATCTCCGTTAGTTGGTTTTCTATATTCCTTATAGTGACCTCTTGATTTTCCAACTCACTCTTCATTTGAATCAAAACCTCTTCTAATAATAATTCCTTCTCTTCATCTTGAGTGTTGGAGTTAAATTGAGGAGGATTATTAATTGAGTTAATAATACACACCAATTTGCTTTCCATATTCCTTATTGCAGTCCCATAAAACTCTAGTTCACTCTCTATTTGAATAACAACCTCTTTTAAGAAATCCTCCTCCTCATTCTGGGGGTTGGAGTTAAAATTATGAGAAAAAGAAAGTTCATCATTATAATAGTCAAGATTATTCCAAATACATGTTCAATTAAATTGATCATCTTCCCAAATTTGGTCCTCTCCTCCAAAATTACTATTCTTGTTAGAATTCAAATGATTGTCACAACCTGGGTTGTAATAATCGGAATAAGAATTAAGTATCTCATGGCCAGTTTCCATCCATTGTCGAAATGAATTTTCCTCAATAATTAGGGTTCCTTAAGGATGTCTTTTTATGTATTGATTAAACTTCCTCTCCATATCTAGAACCAGAGAAATTAAAATTGTAAGAATATCTTCTTTAAAATTTGCCACTCTCTTGGGTTTACTCTTTTAAACCTACTAGCATTAAATTCCAAATCTGAACATTCATTATATTGTTGATCTGCCATTTCTATATTAAATTCATTAAGTTTTTCAAATCTCTCCCAAAAGCTCTCTCAAAATTTGACTCATAAAATTTAAGGTCTGCAGGTCCTGAACTACACATGCAAATCTAAACACCTAACCAATATGACAAATATCAAAAATATTTTTGGTATTTTGGATTTTCTTTAAAATAAACAGACAATAATTAAACCCACTATATAATAATACTATAAATTCCAAACCTAAGTCTAACAAGTTTAACTAAAATTATCCCAAAACTTGATGCGCCTCTAGAGCGTATTGTTTTTCTGTGTGTTCTATGTCAATTTAAATCTTCGATAACAATGCCAAAAACTTGGCCCGTCCTACGCAATAATTTTTTATTTTAAAAATATGTCCAAAAACTTGAATAAATTTATATTTAGCAGTTAAAATCAAAATGTTGTAAAATATATAAAATTGTTTACACACTAGTGGTTCTACGTAAGTGCACGTATCACTTCAAGTAATATAGGGCTTTCTTTAAGAACCATAGTATCGATTCCAAAGAGAAGCGCAGCAAGAAATCTCTTAGGCTAATTCTAGTCTACTACTATCAAGTCTTAGTTTGGAAGACGAAAATTCTTATGATAATAACTTAAATCATATTATTCAAACTATAAAAATTAAAGTAAGAAAGATAAGTTAAAATGGGTTTAATAAATGTTAGAAGAAATGTAACTAAAAGAGCTAAATTTACTAAACTAATTTTCTAAACTTTAAATGTAAATTTATGAGGACTAATCATAATTTTGTGATGAAGAGTTTAAGTTTAAGAAAACATCCTTTCCCTTACAATGAGCATATGGATTGTGAAGAAATTAAAATCATTTATATATATATATATATATATAT
>NEWO01000623.1:58565-104733 GCA_003013225.1 Phalaenopsis aphrodite
CATTTCAATTAGCCAAATAAAAAAGTAAAAGAAGATCGAAGTTCAAATCATCACAAATTATTAACATTTATAATCGTAGAAAATAAAATCTATTCTTCAAAAAACCATATCTTAAAATAGGGAGAAGGATAAAGAAAACTACTCAGAATTCATGAAAACGAAACCACAAAACATGAATTTCATATATAAAAATAAGTTTACAAAATAAAAGAATTATCTAACAATACTTCCCAAGAAAATCCCTATAAGTTCTCTTCAACCATTTATCTCTTTACAATCACCCCAGCCCTCTCTTGGCGGTGTAATGAGAAGAAATCTCTCAACTAGAAAAAAAAACTCTTCTTCTCTCTCAATCTCTAACTCATGCCCACTTTCTCTCTCCTTCATGCCACACACACACACCACCCAAAACTCCTCTTCAAGCCCTAAACTTTCCTCAATAATAAAAGGCTGCCTCCTTCCAATAAAATTCAAAATTCCCTCTAAAATTCTATCCAAAAGTCAAATCTTTAGAATTCAAAAGACATGTCTATTGATCCAAGAGACATATCCTTTCATAAAAGAACCTTCCAAAGTGTCTAAATGCATTGAATCACTCCAAGGGGTGTTTAGAACAAGTTCACCCAAAATTCATCCTAAACCACCTCAATCTGCCTAAAGTCGTCTCTGGGGCAGCATGCACTAGTTCTCTAGATTTTGGCGCATCATGCGCCACCCTGCAGCAGCTCCACTATCTTGCTCTGTTTGGCTCTATTTTAGCACTGTTTCACCAGGTTTTTGTTTTGTTTCACTCCAACAGATAAGCCTACCAAATAAGCATGGAAAAAAAATTATTAAAAGTGTAATTTCATTCAAAACATGTGAGAAATGTAAAGAAGATTAAGCATAGAAAGACATATCAAAATGTGTCAAGTCAAATTTTCTTTCTTCCTCGTTCTTACTCCAAATTCTCTAAAAGTTCATTTCTTGTACTTGAAACAAAAAATATGCAATACAGTGTAATATCATTAAAAATAATAATGATTAAGCATAAAGTATATATGAAAAAGTAGGTAATTTTAGACGTATCATCATACTAGGCAAAGTAGGAATCAGTCTAATTTTAATTAACCCAAATGAAGGAATGTTAAGGATTTCCTACTGCTTGATAGAGCCTTGGACAAATACTGAAGTAGAATATGAAGCCTTGATTACTGAATTACAGTTGGCAATCTCAATGAACATAATAGACATTGGCATCTCTGGCGACTCAGAATTCGTCAATCAAGAAGTTGTCTGACAGTACAAGATTTTGAAGCTGAGGTTGGATGAATATCGTCGGTACACAATGACGTCAGTAGAAAAAATCCCCAGTGTGACATTGTACTAGATTCCCTGGGGACCTAACGCCCATGCCAAAGGTTTAACCAAACTTGTTAAAGAAATTGTTTGTCCACCAAAGGATTCCAGTGACATTACAGTACAAGAACATCATGTTCTATCACAGATAGACCTTGAAAGTTTGCAGAAGCTCAGAAAGGAAGAAGAGATTATAACTAAAAGGATAAATGATATTGAAGATTGGTGCATGCCATTATTATAATATTTCCAAACAGGAAAACTACTGAAAGACAAGTCAACAACATATCATATCACGAGAAGATCTATATCATATGCTTTGGTAGGTGATGCCCTATACAGAAGGTCATTTGAGAAGATGTGGCTGAGATGTTTAAGCAAACCTGAAGCACAAGGTATTGTCAAAGAAGTACATGCTAGATTGTGTGGTGCTCACCAGTTAGAGCCAAAGATGAAGATGAAAATCAAGAGAGTTAGATATTATTGGTCAACGATGAGAATATATTGCATGAATCTAGTCAGAAAGTGACACCTGTGTGAATTTCATGGAGTGGTCTTGCACCAACCTCCAAATGTGCTACACCCAACCATTGCCTCGTGGTCATCCAAGTGTTGGGGAACGGATATAATGGGTCTTAAAGACCTTACATCATCAGAAGGACATAGATTCATTCTAGCAACTATAAATTAGTTCTCCAAATGGGTAGTGAGTGTGTCATTACGAGAGGTTACAGGAAACACGTTCTTCAATTTTTTAAGAGTTAGATTTTCTACAATTTCGGTGTTCCACTCAGAGTGATTTCTAATAATGGGTCAGCCTTCAGGTGCTCAAAGATTAATAGTTTCGTCAAGTGACATGAGAAAGATTAGACACTCTTTGATTTACTATCCCCAAGAAAATGGCTTGGCTTAGGCCTTCAATAAGATGCTTGTGAAAATTTTAAGGAAAACTTTGGACAAGAACAAAAGTGGATGGCATGAGAAGTTTCTAGAGGTCTTGTTGGATTACAAGACGACTTTAAGAGCTCCCACTCAGTGTACCTCATATGCATTAATGTACGGGTCTGAGGATGTACTGTCATTAGAAGACCAGATTTTGTCTCTCAAAGTCACCATCACCAATCATATTACAATACGAGATAGTACGAAGCTCATACCTGCAAAATTGGAGAGTCTCAAAGGTAGACAAATTGAAGCACAACAAAATCTAAAACTTTATCAAGAAAAGATGGTACGGGCTCAAGACAAGCTGATCCCCCAGAGAACGTTCAAAGTTGTTGATCTTATACTCGTTCTCAGAAGACCTATCCTTGAACATCGCAAGATAGGTGGAAAATTTGAACCAACTTTGGAGGGACTATTTGTTCTGGAGAAAGTATATTCCGGAGGATCTTAAGAACTAGTGGACTTTCGATGCGAAAGGGGGATCTTGCTGATCAACGGACGATGCCCAAAGAAATGTTATACGACTTGGTGTCACATGAGGTGAATTTTTTTGGAATTGTTACTCGTCCAGAGGGTTTCTATTTTGCCAGCGTATGTGACTGGGTCTAAAATTTTTGTAACAAAATCAATTTTAATAAAATAAAATTTTAATTTTTTACATTCGAATTTCTTCTTCTTAAGAATTTGAAACATCATTAAATTTAGCTATTATTCTCGTTCGTTTTGAATTTTAGTGTGATGTTGTTATCCTGTCTTCTACAAGGGAAATGTCAGGTCACAAGCTGATTTTGGCTTTTAAAGACGGCTTAAATCTTGCACTACATGAACAAAAGGCAGCCCACGGTGACATCTTGAGTTTTAACTTGGACTATGGTCAAGTCAATGTAGACTACGAGGGTCCTCTGATGGATGTTGTCAGCTGTTGTCAATGCAGAAGGACTATCATCACTACTCATAATCAGTATCAAGAAAGAGTATCTGATGCGCCACTATGAAGAATGCAACACCAAAATGCTATTCATCGCAAGCATAGAGCCTTGCTACATCTGAAGAAAAGACATGCAAAGGAAGTAGAGGCGAGACTCTCTCCGATTAATCAAGAAGAAATCTACAATCCATATTAAGAGAAACTTCCACCTGTCTGTCAATCACAGAGGTTGAGCCAGAGTTTGTTGTGGAGTCTATAACGCCAAAGGTCCCCGTTGAGCTTTGCACTAGTCGCTTGATTTGTAATACAAAAATCCCGAGGAGGACATCATCAATGAGAGCCTTCACAGAATGTCCAGAGTGTAAAAACCTCCACATGTAGAGGTATGAGACGCTTGAAGAATATACAGTTGTCAGCATAAAGTTCGGAAATGCAAACCACTTAGAGGTCGAACCATACATACCACAGTTTATAAAGCCGCCAACATCATGGATTCCTCCAGAGGATGATATATAAGAGAAACCTTTACATTCATAGAGGGTTCCTACAGTAGACTTAGAAAAAAATAGTAGGGTTCAAAAGCAAGAATTTAAATATTGTGAGGAAATTCAAGGAAATTTCTTCAATATCCTAGAACGATTGGAACTACACACTGGGTTATTCTTATAAAGCGATGAAAAAAATATTTTGGAGTGTGCTTTTGATCTCAAGATAGAGGCAAAACAAAATTTCTAAAGAAGAAGACATATACTGAAACAAAGAAGTGAATGCAGAGGAAAGGTCGAATTACTATTCAGTGTGTAAGCGGTTATATATTTGTTAAGAACAAACCAGTGAAGCCCCCTGACATCTTGAGATATGATTAGGTTGGATCTTTATGTTCCACAATAAAGAGCATGATTAAAAGAATAATAAGATGGAGCATGCTACAGATAGTAACTCTTGTCCTGAAGCGTGAAATGAACTATTGTCCCAAAGCATGAAAGGAACTATTTTCTCAAAGCGCGAAAGGAACTCATGTCCCGAAGTGTTGCTTAGAAGGTTAGCTTGTCCATGAGCTTGCCTTAGAGGACAACTTTTTTTTGCTGTTTGTACATAATCAGAGAAGGTCAGATATGATACATGATATTTCAAATTTACTCAGCATGTTGGTTTTTGACATTTCAACACACATCCAGTTGTACTACATGTTTGAAGAAAATTTTAGCAAAATTTGTTTCAGATTTCAACATTTTGGGAAATTTATTTCTTGTGTGATATATGAAAAGCCACATGAACACACTTTGGTCTTAAATTATAATGAACAAAGAACAATACAACAAAAGTCTAATAACAATATTAAAATTGAAATTTTAAAATTTAAATGTTTTTCTAAGAAAATGAAATTTTAAAAAACATTTTGATAAAATAAATAAAGAAATGATAACAAAAACAATAGAACAAAAGATGAAATTGATAAACTAATTCACCCTACAATTCAGAGTTCCACACGTTACACTTTCGCAGCACAAATTCCTCTATCTACAAAAGTTCTCCAAAAGTCCCGCAAAATTTTTCACTTTTAACGAATCCCATTAATCTTTTCACAAGATCAAATTCACAATTTCCCACACTCTCCTAAGAAGTTCTTTGCACTTACAGTGCACTACACTCGAGGTCGTGACCCAAATTCTGATTCTCCTATTAGGGTCAATAGCTAAATTTTGATTCCCATGAAATTTTCCAGGTTGCTGTATGGATTCCAATTCTGTCCACATATTTTGCACATTGCATCTCTATTTTCCACTTTAATGAAATTTATAGGTCGGTGCATGGATTCCAATTCCAACTATATATTTTCCACATCCTATATGATAAATTTTTCGCACTCATGAAAATTTTTGCGGTTTGTACCTAATGCCTAATTCTCATCCTTCGAGATAGGTGTGAGGCCACCTTAAATGGAACAAGGCATCCTATTCTCAATTCTCGAGATTGGTGTGCGGCCCCCTTCAATAGAACAAGGCTTCCAATGCTCATTCTGAGGCTGGTACCTAAATTCTCCAGTTCTCATCCTAGGATTAGTAACTAAATTTTAATTCTCATCACTCGAGGTAGGTGTGAGTTCCCCTTAAATGGAACAAAGTATCGTATTCTCAATTATTGAGATTGATGTGAGGCCCCCTTAAATGGAAGAAGGCTTTCGATTCACATTCTGAGGCTGATACAAAAATTCTAGTTCTTAACCGAAGATCAATACCTAAATTCCCATTTTTTTGAGCTAGTTGTGAGGCAGCCTTAAATGCAACAAAGCATCCAATTCTCAATTCTTCATATTGGTGTGAGCCCTCCTTCAATGGAACATGGCTTTTGATTCTCATTATGAGGCTGGTATTTAAATTCTAGTTCTCCCCTTGGGGTCATTACCTCAATTCTGATTCCCCATTCTTTGAGATAGGTATAAGACCATCTTAAATGGAGTAAGGCATCCTATTACCATATTTCTCTACACTTTTGATCGGCCTCCTGAGTTGGATGTGAGTCCCTGTGCTTTACATCTTAATCTAGTCTCCCTACACATAATTCTAATTCCAAAAATTTTAAATTGAAACTAAAATTTAGGATGTCAAAATCAATACAGGTTTTTACTGTGGTAGCCATCAGTTTCCCTGACGGTTGTCTCCGACATCCTCTTTCTATTTCTACAAAGGGAGTCCCTATTTACTTCCCAGTTGATATCTTCTTTGTTATTTCTATGTTCTATTTTGAGCGTGTTAGCTCGGATAGTTGTGTTTGCTTTATTAATCTCTTTGGTCAACACCAATACGTGCGGTGTGCTTGCCCAACACACCACTCCTTTTGTCAGTCTATTTGTTGACCTCACTTTTCGTTAGGGTCTAGTCTCTTCCTTAGAAGCTAGGATATAACCATAAGACTTTTTTGTTGACTATCCTAGAGGACTAGTGATGGCACCCTCACCTTTAGAAAATCTAAGAATCTTCTTTGTTCAATTTGAAGCTCCACATTTTGGTTCTAAACTCTAGCACTTAGTAGGTGGAGCCATTATGGGGTAGCTCAAAAGGAATCCACATAAGACTGTTTGGCATTAGGGTTGACTTAGCGTGACATCGTCTTGGTCAGTCTCACACACCAATACACTTGGTGCCCCTCTCTTACACTCATAACCTTTACCCTTAAACAAATATACTTAGTTGATCCCTTACTCTTTTTGGAAACTCATGTGGATGCTCCCCTAAACCATTATCTCTAGGCTAGGGTTTGGCTAAGACCAGCACATGGAGGATCCAAAGTGGGGTTTCCCTTGGTCTCATGGCTCAAGAAGGGTAATCTCATGATTGGCATCCTATTAAACCCAAATTTTACCTAAATACCGATTTTTTTCCTTTTGCTCCTAAAATTTTTCATAATAACCAAATTATCCTTGAAGCCCTAAAATCCTCAGAATTTCCTAAACTAACCAACTTTGTCCAAAACTCACCCCAAACTCTTTTAAACCATCCAAACTACACGAAACTCCCTAAAATTTTAACCATTACCAAAACATTCCCAAGTTTCCCAAAATTACCAAAATGCCCTTGGTGGCCCAATTTTTTAAGAACTCCAAAATCATTTCAAACAATCCAAAAACAAATCTTGACCACTCTAAAGTCTAATTTAACAAATTTGACTAATTTCGACCAAAAATCCATATTTTGCTTTTTAAGGCCCAATTACCCCAATTCACCTCAATTTCCACCAAATTGATACCAATTTTCCTCCATTTCAATTCAAAACTCAAACTTATCATGTCTAAGCTTAATTGAATCCAAATTTAAGCTCAATTGAACGTAAATGCCAAGCCTAACAAAAATTCTCAATTTGACCATACAGTGAATTTTCCCAAATTGAGCCCCCTAAACTATCCAATTTCCCCAATTTTAAATTCATAATTTCTTATAACATTGCTTTAGGCCAAATTGAAATTTCAAAAAGTCCCTAGTCTAGCATTAAATTTCACCCAAATCCAACCTAAACCAAAATCCCCAAATTTATACCTAAGTCTAAGTTCCATCAAATGGAAGTACATAACTCTAAAATTTTTACCTAATTGATATCCAAAACTCTTCATTACAAAACCCTTGGATCAATTTGAACCATCAATTGAGCCTAACCTATACTCTAGCCCTGTCCAAACCCAAGTTTAACCCGAATGCCCCAAAATTGGTCATGGACCAAATTCCACTAAATTGAATTCCTAAATGAACTCAAAATCACTCAATTCCTTTTACAAACTAGTTATGACAATCATCTAAGCCAATTTATTCAATAAAGTGAGACAACTCAAAGTTTAGCCAAACATAAATTCAAATCCAAGTCTATGATAAGTTTTTGAACCCAAGCCTTAAATAAACCCATTCAAATTGACCAAGCCATGGTCTCCACAGTCAGCCATCGAGCCCACCCTACATGAAGCATGGACCAAAGGTCCCTTGATTTAGGGGATCTCTTCCCATAATTGGTTAAACCAAAAATAGCTTCTCCATAAACCATCAACCATAAAACTTCAGAGAAAATCATCATTAAGCTCCCACTGGCTCCTTAACCACTCTAATCACTAGACCTGACTTGGTGGGCCGACCTAATGGCCTGAAAACACCAAAACTCAGAGCCACCTCAAACTTTGAACTCAAAATTTAAACTCCCTGAGTTGACTCAGTCTAAGTGGTCACTTACACCTTTTTTCCCTCCACATAAGCAACACACTGCACCAACTGGCCAGCTACGGTGCCCACTCCTTCCCCCTCTATTAAAACACCACCTCCCATAACCAATTATAGAGATCACCAATTTATTTAGGGAAATTCTACCAAATTGCTTCCAGAACTCCACCAAAACCTTCTAAGCTTATTCCAACCATCTTCTAGTTATCTTCCCCACAGTTTGAGCTCAATTTTAGAGCTCAAAATGAGGGCATTTTCTGGCTATTTCTCAAAACTTTACAAAACACCCAATTTAGTGTTTCAAAATTTTCCCCAAACCAAACTAGGAAGATCCCCACTGAATCCCCCCACTATTGAGCTCCCAAACCTAGTCCTAGACCAAGACCTCCCCACTTGTTGCAGAAAGTCTTGCTCAGAGCATTCACTAGAGGAAACCAATACTTCTAGAAGGTTCAACAGACTCCTATGAAGCTTCTTTATCCATCAGTTGGAGGCCTCCCCTCTCAAGCAAATGTATAGAACATTTTCCCTCAAACTGAGCTCGATTTTGGCTTTTGTGAGGAAAAATTTAATTTCATGGGCATGTAACCTTATAGATAAGTTCCTCTGGACCAAGTGAAGGTGTAAGAACAAACCCCACGTGATTTGATCCCGATGATATAGTTGTGCAAAATATAAAAAGTTGACTCCGCTTTTCAATAGTGCCAAAAAATTATTTTGTTATTTTATGAAAAAAAAAATTAAGCAATCTATGTAGGGATTCTGCACAAGTATACGTATAATTATCATGTAATACAGGACATTTTGTTTAAGCCTCAACTATCAATTCCACGAGGAAGGTTTAAATTTGAAATGATAAATTAACTAGAAATTTTATAATAATAAAATAAAATTTCTACAATGAGTTTTTGGTAAAATGAGATGAGGCAAATGGTTAAAGTATGTATTATGCCAAATAGGAGCAATTTTATTTCTCTACCCTGATTCAGAGATATAGGTAATCATTGGCTAATCTCTGGTTTGGTCCCTAAATCCGTGATTAGGCTGGGAGGACACTGGCTCTCACTCCAAAGCTCTCACTTCCCTTCGCCCAAAGGCTATCACTCGCTTTAGTTCTTAAACACTAAAACCAAATTGGGGATTTTAGTCTGTCACCCTAAAATCTCCAATTCTACTCCCAACAATGTAAATTTCCCTATTTATTTGCACTTAATTCCATGAACAAAATACTACTCCATGGAATTAAATGTGATTTTCACTCTGTTTTAGAACTCACACTCCATTTTGTGGATCATATGCTTCACAACATATTTTAACATTTCAATTAGCCAAATCAAAAAGAAAATTAAAAACAGAGTTGAAAACCCACACAATTTATTTTATATTTTAAAATTCGCACATCCAAATTATCTTTTCATTTCACCATATCTCAGAGTAGGGAGAAACATATAGGAAACAACTCAAACTTTATATAAAAGATACAACAACACAAAAGTTTCATATATAAAATGAAGTTCATACAACAATAATCAACAAACAACAGTTATCTGAAACCATTTCTCAAAGCAAATCCCTTGTAGCCTGTCTTGGACCTTCTCTTTTTACATTGCTCTTGATTCTCTCTTAGAAGATGTAAGGACAAAAGGAAACTCTCATTTCTCTCCCTCTCTAACAATTCTTAAAAAAGAATTCAAATTTAAACTCAACACAAAACTCAAAACTCTAAAGAAATAAGTGACTAATGGACTCTAAGTGTTTGGGGAGAGGCGGAAGAGAGATTTTTCTGATTAATTTCCACTTTAAATATTGCCTAATGCCGATTTTCCAATAAGTGTATTCAAATACTATTAAAAAAGCATCCAATTTTGTCAAATCTTTTAGAAATCGGTCTTGCAACGACATTGGTGACATCAGCGCCAGTGGCACGTGAATTTGTTCCTTTCTTTATGTTAAATGGTGTTGTCGGCGCTGCTCCTGGTGTTTTTGGTGTTGTTCCTGGTGTAGTTGAAGCTGAGGAAATTTTTGCCTATGTTCTGTAGTTCTGCACCGTCGGTGTCCATTATGGAACCATCAGCGCTGACTATTTTTTCAAAAATGCCATTTTGTCTTTAAATTCCATATTTTTTACTTGTTTTTTGCTTCAAGTCCTAAAAATCAACGAACTACCATAAAACATGAAAAATACCTTCTTTTAGATCACAATATCACCAAAAATGTGTATAAAATGTAGGTCTAAATATGCATATATTTTTGATGCATCAAAATCCACAACACATAAATGTTACTTGTCCTCAAGTAACTCTTTTACAACATAAAGATTTGACTCATGGGAAAAAATTTAACTTCTAGATTTCAATATTTTAGTCCACTAAATATAATAGCATAACTTAAGAAAAATGTAAAATAACTCTAGTTAATACTAAAGGTATAAGAATATTTAGCAATCAAGTCTATGATTTTTGATTTTCTATCTTTTTAAAGGAAAATTACAATTAAAGCCACTTAGAATATATATATGAAAAAGAACTTCATGAAAGCTTATTAGTAAATATGCTAATACTTAAATATAAGTTTAGGGAATGTAGCTAAGCCTTCTTCTTTAAGTTGATTCAAGTGAAGCTAATTTTTTACTAGGCATTTCCTCAAGCTTCTCTTCACATCTTTTTCTTTTATTTTCTTTTTTTTTACAAGATCATTTTAAATTCTTTTTCGTTTCTATTCTCTTTTTTTATGTAAGGATTACTATATTTGGATAACCTTTAATGATTTTGAACTTCACTATCCTCTTCTTAAAGTTAAAAACTTTTTACATTCCTTCTCTTTATAAATTTATATTAGCCTTAAAGATTTTTCACAAAGTTTTATTCTTTCCTTCTTGCATGAATCTCTAAGATTTTTAATACTTCAAAAATACAAATTCCTTTACTTAAAATAGAAAAACATAGTTTATTCTCTCGTACCAAATATCTTAATCATTAAAATTAACCTTTATTATTGAAAATTTTTACTTAAGTTTACTATATATTTAGAAACACAAATAAAATTATCCAAAGTTACTCCCTAATACCAAAGGTCATGTTAGATTAAAATTTTTTGAAAATATAGTTAATTGCTGACAAATAAAATTAATTTTCTTTCTTTAAAAAGGAAAATTTCTTTCCCCCCAAACTTAAATTTTGAAAAGATTTTGCATGAGAAACTTTAAAAAAATATAGGGTGAAAGAAAAAAATTAATATATAATGAAAAGACTTGCCTGTAAACAGTTCTGTTATTGAAACTTAACTCTGGAAAATTTCAGGTGCTAATATGAAAATCTACAAGACTTAAAACATTATATAACACATAATACATAAAAAAACTTGGTGAGAAAGAATTAACTATAAATACATTCAACAAAGTACTAAAAACTAAAAACAGTACTAAAAGGATTTCCTATGTAAAAGCAGTTTTATAATCCAATTATTCATAATACAACATAACATCTAAAATAAAGCAAAATATGATACTCTAAAAGCAAACAATAACAACAGTAAAGTGCAACCAACTATAAACTAAACAAAAGATCAAAATAAAACATCACCAGTCATCATCCTCGACTTCTTCTACATCAAAGTTTTTCTGTTGATACGGGATAAAGAAAGAGTGATTAGGAAACTAAACTAAGTGGTCACCCCTCATAAATCTAACCATCGCATCATCATTAGCCGCATCATACTCAAACTTCTGCCTTGTCAAATCATAATTATGTGCATTTATGGCCTCCATATTTTCCATTATGTTTTTATCCTCAAGAATCTCCTTGTTGGATCATCAGTTGCTTCATAAGACCCTGGAGAGTAGGGGTACTAAAATAAGAAGGAATATCCCTACTCTTACTTCCAGATCTCCATCCAACATGAGACTCATAAGTTTTAATATTTGCAGGCCCAATAGGTTTTAGAGGTTCAATCCTCTTCTCATTGATTCCAAAATCAACTCCTGCCTGTTCACATAATGTGAAGATCAGAAGAGGGTGTGCTAATGCACCAATAGTCTCACCCAAAGCAATAGAACGGGTGTTTTTTAAACAATAGAGCTTACATTTATCCTTCTCAACTGCTAGATAGAGAAGTTAAAGGTGGCTCTATCCTGTGTAACCTCGCTATGATGATTTGTTGGTATCATTCTAGCAGATATAAAGTAGTGCTAGGCCTTAGATACTAAACTTAATATAAAAAGAGGGAAGTTTATCTTAACATTATTCTTCACCTTCCAAGCTCCTCCTCCATCAGTAAGAAAAAAAATAACTTCATCTAAGGCCTCATTTGTAGAAGAAAATTATTTGTGCTAATAACGAAATACGTCCTCTAAATGATAAAATTCATTAATTCTTCTTGGAGTAAATTCCATCATTTTTCCTCAAACAAAAATGTAGTCCTCAGAAGTTTCTATAAATTTAGCATAAAACTCCATCACTATACCAATAATAGCCTTGATAGTAAAGTAACAAAAGCTCTCCAACTTTCGAGCAACGATTAATCTTCCAACTTCTCCGCCATGATTTTTGAGTGCTCGATCCAGAATTACTTTGTTAGTTGCAAGCAGAATATTAAAACAAATGTTAGCCTAGTTGACAAACTTTTGATCATCAAAATCCATTTTCCTCTTTCTTTTGCTCATTCTCGGTGCCATGCTAATCTAAGTAAAATTTAAAAATCCAAAAAAATACCCAAAATTTTGAAAATCGCTATGTGGAACGTTCTAAACTTAAATATACTAAGCAAGAGTTCTTCACCAAGGGATTTCCTCAAAATCTTCATTTAAATTTCAAAATTTTGGATCTTAGCAATGTAAGATAAATCTTTGGTGAAAATAAAAAATTTTGAGTTCAAAATGCAAGTCTTACCGAGAGAAGATGAAATCCAAACTTCTTTTGCCTTCAAATCACCTCAACTCCAAGCACTGGTAAGCCCTAGGTGCACAAACTGGAGGTTGAAGGTAATTGAAGGGGTAAAAATGGTGTTTACATTGTGGAAATAACAAAATTTTAAGGGGTTTGGGTACTTTCGGGTCGATGGCGTGGTCGGCTCCTATGCTGACGCTATCAGCGCCAGTGGAAAAAATTTCTTGTTTATTAATTTTTGCAGTTTCAAATTTCTTTCAATTCACTCCACAGTCTAATTAGTCATTTTAAAAACTAATATTCATCCTAACTTTTATATATGAAAATCTAATTTATTACAAATACTCTTTTCTAATCGCACTCGCACATACATAAAGTAAATTCTAATTCTGCATCAAAATCAAGCCAAAACACTAGAAAACTGACATAGAACAATACACAATTAAAGTTATAAGAGTTTTAATGAAAATTAAATGCAACACAATCACATTAAAAACATGATTACTTTAAAATAGTAGAGAGTCCATCTTTTTCATTTACTCTTCTTTATATTCAGTACTTTCTCCTCCTCTAATATCTCGAATAGACTGATAATGGACATACAAATTGTAGAAGGGCTGGTATGAGAATTGATCTGTCAAATTTTCATCGATCCATCTTTTTTTCTAAAACATTTGCACCAAACATGCTTAAATTGTTCCAATATGATCAAAGTTCTCTTTCATCCTCCACTTGAAATGATCAAAAAGGTAGTCAAGATTTTCTATTGCATGCATAACACTCTAAATTTCTCATTCAATTTTCTTCGTTTTCTTCTCCAAAGGTATTGACTTCCAACTGGATATGGCATTAATGGTGTTAAAGCATGTAACATATGATCCAAAATAATATCCAACACTTCATTTCCATTCCCAATATAGTTTTCATCGATAGGAATCCTGGGCTCCCAGGGTAATAATACTTTCTCCCAACTTTCATATGACACTTTAGATTGACTATAAAGTAAGAAAATTATTTAAGGATTCCCCAGTCCATATATAAGCCCATTCATAATAATACCCATAATAGATTTGAAAATAATTGATCCCACATCATTGGGCTTTTCCATTTAAATGTAATAGTTTAAAATTGCACTTTCTTCTGTAACTCTACTAATCTTCTTGGTAGCGAGTAATTTTGTAGAGATGAAGAAATGCCATAGTTTAGATATTGGAGTAAGCAATGAAGCGGAGAAAGAAACATATCACTCATCTTTTATTTCCTAATTATCATTTTCATTCGTTAGAAATTTGTATACATTTTGCATCATATCTCTCATTAGGATAAAATTTTTATAATGATAGATTGACATGTTTTCTATCATATACAAATCATTAATTCAAGGCGGAGTAAATGATACAACCTTACCTCGAATGAAGACAACTCCTTGGGTAATTCCTTGTAAGTTAGCATAGAATTCCTTTTCCACTAGTACAACATGTATAGAGGTAGTGTAAATAGAACTTCCCAACGTCTTTGTACTATGATTTTCTCAATTTGTGAACTTAAACTACTCAATCCATGATTGACAAAGTCTATCTCCTTAATAAGTATCTTCTTTGTGATGACTTTATCATATAATCTCTGAGCGTTAAATCTAATAGACTTTCATCAATTGAAAACTCGATATCTTGAAGTATTTCTATAATTGGAAGCCATGGAATGCAAAATTTGGAAGTTTTTGGTAGTTCAAGGCAGTTTTCAGGCCTTTATAAACACCTCTAGGTCAGAGTGCAATCCGCCAAAATCTGCTAAATTAATCTTGAACCACATAAACTGCTTGGGACACTTTCAACGCTCCCGATGGCACTGTCACGGCCATGGCTTGTGGAGACGGGCGTTGTCGGTGCCCTTTCTATTGCCATCGGCAGTAGATGCCAATGTTGCGTCAGCTCTTATTTTTGGTTCAATTCAATTTCAATTTTTTTTTTCAATATGAATATTTGACCTAATTTATGATATATAGAACTGTGTAGGATTTCAAAATATTATTATTTTCTAATATATAAAACACTTATTAAACAAAATAGTAAGATATATATATATATATATATATATATATATATATATATATATATATATATATATATATATATATATATGGGTTGCCTCCCACAAAGCATTTGGTTTAATGTCATCAGCCCGGTGTACCATTGTTTAATCAGGATGACTCAACATCAAAATTTCTTTAAGTTATGGCACGTGTCCTAAATAATAATATTTCAATCGATGCTTATTAATTATAAATATCTTTCCAATTTTAGGATCTGTAAAAACTACAGTTCTATAATGATAGAATTTAATCACATTGAATAGTCCTAACCATCTAAATTGAAGTTTTCCTAGAAATAATCTCAATCTAGTAATATATAATAGAACTTCTTGTCCAATTTCAATTGTTGTTTTTATAAATTTTTTATCATGCCATGTTTTCATTTTCTCTTTTTAGATTTTTACATTATCATATGCTTCATTTATAATCTCCTCAAGTTTATTGGGTTGCAATAATCTTTTCGCACCATCATCTTTTAGACTAAAAGTAAATTCTTTAATAGCCCAAAATTCTTTATGCTTTAATTTGACCGGTAAGTGGCATGTTTTTCCAAAAACAAGTCTATATGGGGACATTCTAATAAGAGAATTATAATCAGTTTTGTATGCTCACAGTGCAATATCTAATCAAGTAAACCAATCAAATTTATAAGGATTTACAACGTTTTCTAAAATTCATTTTATTTCATGATTTAATATTTTTGCTAGACCGCTAATTTGGGGATGATAAACAGTAGAGAATCTATGCCTAACATCATATTTTTAATCAATTTCTTGATTCTATAATTCCTAAAATGGGATCTTTCATCCGTAATAATTACTCTCGACATTCCATATCTTGTAAAAATATTTTTATTTAAAAATTTTGAAACAATACTAGCATCACATTTAAATACAGTAATAGCATCAATCTATTTGGACATATAATTAACTACAAGTAATACATATAAATTTCTAAATGAAGGCATAATGATCCCATATAATCTAATCCCCACACATAAAAAATTTCAACTTCCAATGTCTGATTTAGAGGCATTTCATTTCTTCTTAAAATATTTTCTATTTGCTGACATTGATTACATGTTTTAATAAATTCATTAACATCTCTAAAAAGAGTAGGCCAATAAAATTCAGCTTGCAAAATTTCATGTGTAGTTCTATTTGTTCTAAAATTTCCTCTAAATTCAGAACCTTGACATCAATAAATTAATTTTTGAGTTTCTTCATAAGGCACACACCATCTCATAATTAGATTTTTACACTATTTATATAAATATGAGTCATTCAAAAAATAAAATTTTGAATCGTAAATAAATTTCTTTAATTTTTTTATTCTTAGCATATGTGGTAGAATATTACTCACAATATAATTTACTACATCTAAATACCATGGTATTCATTACATCAATATTATATAATTTTTCATCAGGGAAAGTTTCCAAAATTTCATTTGCAAATTAGTTAATATTTCTTATTCTAGTCTAGACAAATGATCAGCTATTTGATTATTTTTTTCCTTTCTATCAACTACCATAAAATTGAACTTTTATAGTAGAAGTATCAATCTAGTTAATCTTGGTTTAGCATCCTTCTTTTGCATCAAATATTTGATAGCAGAATGATATGTATGCACTATACATTTGACTCTAATTAAGTAAGGTCTAAAATTATTAAAGGCGTAGACTATATGTAAGAACTCTCTTTCAGTAGTAGTGTAATTAATTTGAGCATCATTTAGAGTTTTACTAGCATAATTTATTTTTCAAAAAACTTTGTTGTGCCTTTGTCCTAAAATAGCTCCAATAGCATAATCACTTGTATCACACATTATTTCAAATGGTTTTGCCCAATCAAGTGGAACGATTATAGGTGCAACGATTAATTTTTATTTGAATAATTCAAATGCTTTTATGAATTTCACATTAAAATCAAATTTCATATATTTTTCTAAAAGTTGGCATAATAGCTTAGTTATTTCTAAATAATTTTTCATATAACGCCTCTAGAAACCAGCATGTCCTAGAAAACTTATTACTCCTCTAATCGTAGTAGGAGGTGGTACTTTCTCAATAACTTGAATTTTTGCAGGATCTACTTCCATGCCTTTTTCAAAAATTTTATGCCCTAGTACAATTCCTTCTGCAACCATAAATTGACATTTTTTTCCAACTTAGTACTAGGTTCATTTTTTAACATAATTCAAGAACTTTTTCTAAATTATTTAAACATGATTAAAATGAAGTCTCAAATACAGAAAAATTATCCATAAATACTTCCATTCCAGGTTCAATTAAATTACTAAAAATAGAGATCATACATCTTTGAAATGTCGCAGGTGCATTACATAGTCTAAAAGACATTCTACAAAAAGAAAATGTTACAAAAGAGCTTGTAAATTTTCTTCTCTCTTAATCCTCAGGAGGAATTAGAATTTGGTAAAACCCGGTATATCCATCTAGAAAGCAGTAAAATTTGTTTCTAACCAATCTACCCAACATTTAGTCTAGAAAGGGTAAAGGAAAGTGATCTTTTCTAGTGGCCATGATTGATTTTTTATAGTTTATATAAATTCACCAACCAGTAACTTGTCTTATTAGAATTAATTCATTTTCCTCATTTAATTTGACTATCACACCTCCTTTCTTTAGAATACAATAAATTGAACTTACCCAAGCACTGTCTGAATTAGGATATGTAGTTTCAGCATCTAACCATTTTAAGATTTGACTTTTAACAACTTCTTTCATTATTGGGTTTAATTTCCTATGAGGATTCTCTTTAGGTAGCAATACATCCCAATTAATTTTCCATGTTTCTAATTACAGCTCCTTAACTTTGAAATTGACTCCCCATTTACAATATCAATTCTTCCATTGACAACTTTTTCTTCTTACTCTGCAAATTATAATGACATGGAGGGTAATAACATTTATAAGTTGGATTTCCTTGATTGTTGGAGTTTCCCAATGGATTGACAAGGTTGTTTCCTCATTTCGGATTTGCAACACTATAATTATTGTTGCTCTACTAAAATTTAGAGGATTCTTCCAACTAGGATTATAGGAATTGGCATAAGGATTATTAGAAGTATTATTTATTGCATTTAAGATCTCATAAGAAGATTGAAATTATATCATTTGTCCCAATGAGTTTTCCTCAAGCACAGGTGATGTCTAAGAATAGTTCATTACAATTTGATCTCTCTTCTTTGATATAGTAGCTATTTGCGCAGCCAACATAGATATTGCTTCAGAATCATGAATACTCGCCACGCTTTTTGGATTTACCCTTTCAGAGGGCCATAAAAAATTATTAGTTGCCATCTCTTTAATTATAGAATGTGCTTCATCGAATGTTTTTGACATAAATGATCCACTAGTAGCAGCATGAATTATCATTCTAACAGATCAAACTAATCCATTATAAAAGCTTGAATTATTAATCAATCTGGCAATGAATGTTGTGGATACTTTCTAGGACATATCTAAATATTTCTCAGGCTTCATAAATGGTTTCCCCTTCAAACCATAAAAAAATGTAATATCATTTCTATGCTTAGTAGTTTTTTGAGGGTGGGAAATATTTAGATAAAAGTTTTATGATAAATCTCCCCAAGTTCTGATAGATCCAGCTGCTAACAAGTTTAACCACTTCTTAGCTTTATCTCTTAGTAAAAATGGAAAATTTCTAAGTTTGACGACATCATTTGACACCCCATCATATTTAATATTTGCGAACAATCCAAGAAAACTAGCAAGGTGTAAATTAGGATCTTCAATTGGTGTTCTCCCAAACTGACTGATTTGTGTCATTTTGATAACATGTTTAAGCTCAAATGAATTAGCAACTACAGTAGGGTTTTGTATACTTAAATGAATTTCATCTGTTGTAGGATTATCACAACCTCTTAAAGGTCTCTGATGATGTTTATTTTTATTTCTAGCATTACTTAAATTGCAAGACATTTTGCTAATATGATCTATTTCTTTTTGTTGTTTTTGTTATTTTCTAATAGTTCTTTGTAACTCAGAATCATAAATTAGTAAAGTTTCAGATCTTACACTACGAATAAATAATCACAACAAATAATTTAAAATAAGAAAACACACATAAATAAAAAAATACTTAAACTAAACTACAAACACTTTTTCTTTTTAGCTTTAAAAATTAAAATACTATAATTTATAAAATAACTTATTAATACTTTCCGTTTATTCCCCGCCAACAACGCCAAAACTTGATGCCGGTGGATTTAGTGTGTTAATTTTGCAAATATTTTTCAATATTACAAAATACACATGGTAGATACACTAACAAATATGCAAAATAATCCCAATAAAACTAACTTCACACGGCAGATACAATAACAAATATGCAAAATAATCCCATTAAAAACAACTTTAGTTAAAATAGTTTTATCTTTTAAAAATATTTGAACTGCCAAAATGCCCTCTAAAATAACGCAAGTATACATATCACTCAAGAAATAAAGGGCTATAATGATGTTCTAGATATCGATCCCATAGGAAAGTTGAAAATGCCTATAAGTAAATTCTTAAGATTATAAAGTAAGTACGATTTTTAAAACTACAAAAGGTAAAGGGTAAAATTTGAATATTAAGTAGCGAGTGCATGCTAATTAAAATAAAGTTTAAAGACAAGGTTAACTAAACTAATTACTAATCTTTCAAAAGTAGACTTACGGAAACTAAAAAAGTTTTTTGTGGCGAAAAGTTCAAATTTAAGAAAAGATACCTCACCTTTACAATGAGTATATGGATTGCGAAGAAAGTAAAATCATTTGAAAATATATATATAAATTATTTTGTGCCAATTAGAAGCAATCGTACTCCTTACCCTCTTTCAAGTGCATAAAGAACATTGAGTAATCCAAAGTTTGGTCCCTAATTTCATGGTTAGGCTGAGAGGATTCTAGCTATCACTCCAGAGCTCCCACAACTCCCTCACCTGAGGGTTAAAAATATCACATCAGTTTACAATCAATTGAACAAAATTAGAGATTTTAATCTATCACATTAAGATCTCCAATTTTGTATCAAAAAAATTATATTTTACAATTTATTTGTACCCAGCTCCATTGATGAAATACTCTTCCATGAAATCAAATGTTATTCTCCGCATGTTGCATAAATCGTAGCCCTTTTGGAACATTTGTTTCTTAACACATTTTGACATTTTAATTGGCCAATTTAAAAATTAAATGAAGACCAGAGTTCAAATCATCACAAATTATTGACATTAAAGACTTTATAAAATAAAATGAATCCTTCGAAAAACCATATCTCAGGGAGGAGAAGGATAATGAAGACTACTCATAATGCATGAGAAAGATACGATAAAACATGAATTTCATATATAAAAATAAGTTTACAAAATAAAAGAAATAAAATATAGTTTTTCTCACAATTTTTCCCAAGCAAATCCCTAAAAGTTCTCTCAAAGCTTTTCCTCTTTACAAGAACTATCAATTCTCTCTTAAAAGTGTAATGAAGAAGAAATCTCTCACCTTCCCTCTCCTCCTACAATCTTTGATAACAATCTCCAAGCCCTTGACTTTCTCTCTCTCTCTATCTCTCCTTATCCACCCCCCCTTTCCACGCCACTCCAACTCTCTTCAAGACCTAAACTTCCCTCTCTTTTATTGAACGCTGCTTCCCTCCAAAAAGACCTCAAAATTCCCTCCATAATTCTATCTAAAGGTCAGCTCTTTTGAATTTGAAAGACATGTCCATTTTTCCAAGAGACAAATCCCTTCACAAATGAACCTTCCAAATTTTCTAGATGCATTGAGTCACTCTAAGGGGTGTTTAGAACAAGTGTCCCGCTCAAAATTCAAGCAAAATTCATCTCGAGCCGCCTTAATCTGTAAAAAGTTGTCTGAGGTGCATTTTGCGCCAGCTCTCTATGAAATGGCGCATCATCTGCCAATCTGGCGCATCTTGCACCAGTTTACTTAAGACTGTGTTGTTCTATGTTTTGGCGCATCTTGCGCCAATTCTCTATATATTGGCACATCTTGCGCCAATGTGGACCATATTTTGCCAGTTTCCCAAAATTCACTATTCTGGTTCCAAAATTTGTCCTTTTTGCTACTTTTCCTCCAAATAACTAAAATTGATATTCCTGCAACAAAAACATGAAAATACCCTTCTTTAAAGTGCAATATCACCAAAAATAAGCATAAAATGTATACTTAAAATAATATATTATTTTGGTTTATCACCTAATAAAGTGAGGGAAAAGCTAAGGATCTTTTCATATGTAAGCTAGAAGAAGGCAAAGTGAATTTTTTGGTGGGACAACTGGATGTTCGAGGGTAAGCCCCACAGTCATGAAAATAAGGACATGACCAGATTCTCAAAGTTGTTGACTGCTAGTTAAAAAATCAGTGGTGCTATAGGATTTTGAACTCTCTTCTAGGTCAAGAAACCACTAATCATATAACTAGTATTTTCAACAACACATGAAAGATCGATATAGTAATCACTAAAATTTTAGTAATCAAACCTTGTCACAGTATATTTATCATGGAAATGCTTTCTGGAATTGTGTTAAATGGGGTATTGTGATTTGGAATAATTACCTTACACCATTTATATCTTTCTTTTTTTGGAGAACCTTCCATAATTTACTACAAACATATGACATCCTTAAATTGAAAGGAAGAAGAGGACCTTTATGCTGCATTTTTTCCAAGTGGTGTGGAAGAGAGTGGTAAAACAACTAACTATTGAATCTATAACATTGGGCTGGTGCAGGTTGTTTGATGGTTGGATCAACTTGAAATATAGAAAGCTTGAAGTAATCCCATTTATCATTGCTTCGTTCATATGGATGGCCAGAAATAATAAGAAGTATGAAGATTGGGTTGTGGATGAACAAATGGTAGTCAACAATTGCGTGACCTACATTCTTGAACTGATCAAATTTTTTAAATTTCATAATATGTGTAATCTACAACATCATAAGGAGGTACAACCAACTGGACCTGTAATTTCAAAAATATTGTGGCAGGAATCTAAAGTACACTAGATAAAAGTCAACATAGATGGCAGCTTTAGCAACATGGAGGTTGGTACTTTGGGAGTTTTCAGAGATTGCTTAGGAGTTTGTTTGTTGTTTTCTCAATCTCCAGTCTATGCAAGGGATGCATTGGAGGTAGAAAAAGTTGATATCCGTTGGGCCCTCAAAATTGTTGATAAGTGTAATTGATACTGTATATATATGGAATTGGATTCACTACTGTTGGTGCAAATATTAAATAGGTTGATAGACATCGCTTGGCTTCTCACACACTGTTTTGGGAGGATTATGTCACTTATCTCAAACACACACATTATTTAGACCTACATTCCAAGGGAGGGGAACCAACCTGCGAATTGACTACATTCTGAATACAAGCTTGTAAGTAAGGTTCCTAATTCAGCTTTATAATTACAGTTGTATGGGGAAAAATTGCATATCTTGTTTATGAGAAAATGTACTTCCTCTATGGGTTAGTCTAATTTTGATTTTTCGAGCTGGGTCTAATTTGCACACATGATGGGTCTAATTTGCACACATGAGGGATCAATTTTTTGAGGACAGGATGGACTGCCCAAAATACCGACTTATTTAATATATATATATATATATATATATATATATATATATATATATATATATATATATATATATATATATATANTATATATATATATATATATATATATATATATATATATATATATAGATAGATAGATAGATAGATAGATAGATAGATAGATAGATAGATAGATAGATGTGTATCTAAGTGTATGTTTGAATATATGTGGTCTCAATGGCACTTATTTTTTGGGAGCTTTGTAAAAATATTTAAAATATATATAACGAAATTATTATCACAAAGTAAACAAGATACTTGGATCCGGGTCTTTATTGAATTCATTTCCGCAACATCATTCATACGTTTCGCGTTCTAATTTAAGAGGATTTATTATCTTACCATCAGTCATTGTAACCGTACGAAAATAATTCTTTTTTGCATGATCATGATTCAGAATCATATAAAAATCATAAAATGCGTAGTTTTCACCGTCACTGATTCCAATACTGCCGAAGAGTAAAGCCCAAATTTTTAAACCCCGTCATTGTCCACGTACGTAAACATCTCTGACATGATAAGCATGAAAAGTTAAGTGCTCTTATTCCATTATAAACTCGCAATCTTATCAATAGCCGTGGTCGCTGTTACATAAAATAATGCGGGTCGTTCAAGATGTATCCAAATACTTCGAATATTAATTTGATAAATAGTAAAGCTAAACACGCCAATTTTTTTTTCTTGGATAGAGAAACTTGCGAATATATTTATACATGCGGTTGTAGGTCAAATTTCTCCATAATTAACAAAGTAATTGACATTTTTCTATGATAAATTCGCATTTCTTGAACGAAAAAGTCGGACCGTCAAATTAATTTTGGAGTGTGAGGGTGTGTGATTATTATTTTTAGGTTTTTTCTCTTTTGTCAGTAATTGGTAGGATTTATCGAGATAACTTAGAAGTTGATAATATTTCCGGCACAAGGTTATTATCACAGTCATTATCTCTTCAATAGAACTTGATTAAGGTTATTATCAAAGTCATTATCTCTTCAATAGACCTTGATTAAATCTGAATAAAAGCGTGGCAATATTTAGGAGATTTGTGAGATTTTTAGCTTACTAGATGTCTTAATATTATTTTAAAAACTAAAAAGTTGCATGATGAAAAAATGAAGAGTAAGTTGGTGCTCATTTTTAAGAATAAAGGGGATGCACATAAGTGCAAAAACTATTGAAGAAATAAGTTAGTTTCACATATATTAAAATTATGAGCAAGTGTAATTGAACAGGGCTTCAAACTTGAAACAATGATTTCTCATAATCAATTTAGATTTATGCCAGACAAGTCTACTATGTAAGCCTTACATTTTAGGAGAGGTTTGATGGAGAACTGTAGAGAAATTAAAGAGGATCTACATAAAACTTGTATTGATTAAAAAAAAAATCTTCTTCAGAGAGTTCCGGGAAAGAAAGGGGTTGATATGACTTCTATTCAAGTCATTAAAGATACATATACTAGAGGTGTTATTTGTATTTGACCAAAAGAAGGATTGACTATGCATTCTCCAATTTCAATTGGATTACATTAGTGATTAGCCTTAAGCCCGTACTCTTTTGCTTTGGTTATGGTTGTTCTTACTGTAGATTCATAAAAGGATGTACCTTGGTGCACAATTTTTGTGATAATATGTTCTTGTACAAAATGCTAGAAAAAGTGTTTAGGAATAACATGAATTGTGAAGGTCTACATTAGTGTTTAAAGGCCTTCATTTTAGTAGATCTAAAATTGAATACATGAAATGTAAATTTTGCAGTGGTGAATGTAGTGATAGAGTTGAAACATTTGGTGATCAAAACATTAAGAGTGATCATTTTAGAGATCTCAGGTTCATTGTTCAAAGTGATGGTGATATAGATTAGGATTTTAGTAGTAGCATTCATGTTGGATTGTTTAAGCGAAGGAATACATCAAGCCTATTTTGTAATGGAAAATTACTGCCTGGACTTAAGAAAAAATTGTATAAGATGGTTATCAGACCTGGAATGCTTTATGGGATAGAATATCAACCTATAAAAGAGAACCATAAAACTAAATTAAGTATGAGAAGAGATTTGGTTGAGTGACTTGACACTGACGGACAAAATGCAAAACAAATGTATGAATGAAATGGTTGGTGAGCTTTAGTGGTAGACATAAGCGAAGAGAGTTGTCAATGATGGTTTAGTAACATTATACGACGATCATCTCATACTCCGGTTAGGAGAATAGTTGTTTTATATGTGACATGTTAAAAATATTAGAGGTAGAAATAAAAAGAAATGGACATGTTGTATAAAAGTTAATCTTTATATATTATAATTAAATCAAAATATGACGCTCAAAAAGGACAAAATGGACAAAAGGAATTCACGCAGCTGACCTCAAAGGCTTGTTTCTTTTGTTGTTCTAGTTATTATCATTGTTATGTTATGTGTCTTCCTTGTGTTGTAATGCAAAAACTTACTTTCATGTATGGTATTATCATTCCAAAAGGGATCATGATCAAAACATAATCTTTAATTTTAATGTTTATGCCTTCTCTTAAATATGAAGAACATAAATTTTTGTAGCAATGTACTCGGCCATTATGATTGACACTTTGATAGTAATTGACTTCCTACTTTACATGATTTGAGTAATTGTGCTAAAATATTGCATGTGCTTGTGGTTCTCTTCCATTTAATCAATCCAAAGTGCTATCTACAATTGAATAACAACTATTGTAGTGATAACTCATTCTTGTCGTACCATAAATAAAAAATTGATTAATTTATTCAATATTTAAGTAATATATTAATAAAAAAGAAATTGTAATTCTAATGGAAAAATTAAAACCTTTTACTAAGCTATATAATAAAAAAAATATATTAGGCTAGTTATTAAGTATTATAATGGTCATATCATTCTATTACAAGGGTTTAATCTATTAGAATTCCATTTGTGTTTTTATCAAATATTATTATTAGTATTATTTGCATTTAGTTAGTTTCTAACGCGACCTACAATTACACAATTGATAGAAACTTTTTTATTGATAACTAACGCGACCTACAATTACACATTTAGTTAGTTTCCTAGCAAATAACTTGACCCAATTTCTTTAAGCCACTTGTGTGCAAAAATATATATGTTTTAGAGCTTAGAATTTAATTTAAAATTTACATACTAGGGGTCCTACGAAAGTATAAGTATGATTGAATTAATATAAGGTATTCTTTTAACCTGGAGTATCGATCCAAAAGAGAAGCGAGGTAAGAAATCCATTAGGCTAAGTTCTAGTCTACTATTATCATGTCTTAGTTTGGAATGTCGATTAAGAATGTTTTTCTAGCAATTGTTAATAAATACAAATCTAATTCTAAAGATAGACATAAAAAGATAATTTTTTTTGTTAAATTTTGAGAAGTAAAAACAACCTTTCCCTTATGATATTCTGGAAAATGTGTAGGAATGGGTTTCATATAATCTAATGTAGGCAGTGAAAATAGGAGAAAACATTATGTTACTCGCTTCCGAGTGTCTAACGTAGGTTAGTTAAAATATTGTCGATTCCTTAATATACCTAGATTGTCACGATGAAACTTCTATTCTGTGACCCAAGTGTGTCCCTCTTGAAATAGCCTTCTGACTGGCTCATTATTAAACTTAAGGTTTGAAGACCTAGATCAAATTGATAGGAATCTAGCCTGTCACCCAAGAAAAACCAATTTACACCCAATCAACGAATATCTCCCAATGTGATTCCTCTTAGTAGTTAAATCCATAGCCCTCTCGAATCTTATAGTTACAACAAATTTTAACATACTAATTAGCTAGATTGAATATGTAAATGAAGCACAAAGAACCATCAATTGATATGAAAAACATGTTATATAAGAATCCTAACATTCTAAACATTCAATCAGTTCACTACAAAAGAGAAGTACATGAATTCTACTTCATAAAGCATCTGTCACACATAGGAGAAAAATTCATTAAATCAAAGTAAATCCACTAAATAAGTGTTTTAATAAGTACATGATGATGAAGAGCATAGTACTAAGCTTTCTCCTCTGAAAGAAAGATGAACATCTCTCCAATAAAGTCTTCTACTGATCCATACAATGTTAATACAATTCCTTACTGATATCTCCCAAATCCCTTCTCCAATCTCTTTAAAAATGGTAGAAATATACATTTCCTACCCTTATATATGACCACTCGGCCTTCCTGGAAAATTTTATGTTATAATATGTTGTAAAGTCACCTTAATATACCCCTGATAATCCTTCAAGAGTCACTTCAGAGGACCCTTCAAAATTCATCCAAATATATTGTATTTTTAAGCAAAATGGATTCTAGCGCCTAGGCGCCATATTCTAGCACCTAGGCGCCACATCCTAGCTCCTAGGCACCAATATTTTAGAAGTCTGAATTAACTATCTAGTGATTAGGCACCAAACTCTTTATTTGCACTTATAGGGTCTGACACGTAGGTGCTAGTAGCAATTTTAAGCTCCTTTGCTCCATTCGACCCCATTTTGCTATATTTTTGCAAATTTTTTCTCCAAAACTCCATCTCTCGTATCTGAAACCAAAAGAACTCAAAATAATTTCCATTAAAGTGAATTATCATTAAAAACGAGCATAAAATATATATTAAAAAGTAGCACAATTTTTGGCATGTAAATAACCACTAAGGTCAAAATAGTTGATAAGCTCTATTAATGGTGATGTCATCTGCAGTATAATGTATCATAATAAGTGTCTAAGAAATTACTTTAGACATAACTTGATGTGTTATAGAGTGTTCTTGAGGTAGTTTACTTTTTTATAGGTAATCCATTCATGTTTGTCTCTATGCCATTACTTCATTTCATATGATGACGAAAATCAGAACATCAATTTTATATCCTTGAAGTTAGTCCATCTGAAGAAGTGAAACAACATGCCAACTCTAAACATTCATCAGGACAAACTCCTTTCAAGCATGTTATATCTTTAGCTAGCCATGGCAAATTATCCACAATTGTGTTGCTACTATGGGGTAACTAGTATAAGGATATACTTGATATTTATTCTAAAAGGTTTATGGTGTAATGAAACTATTGTTGGAGCTATGGTTTGAAGGTCTTATATGTTACCAAATATTATTTTTTACTGACTATGATCATCAAGTAATTTAAACATTTAAAAATTAATTGGAATTCCTAACTCTACATAAGTAATTAGAGCTATGTGCACTACTCCATTTTTTGAATAGAGGCCTGATAGTTGTATGAAAACTTCATCATCATAATTTTTAAGTTTACAAAGATCATTCATATTTATGAGTTTTTTGGATAATTGATTATGAGCCGACAACCTTCATGTTGGATTGATCCACCTTAAAATTAGATATTTAAAATATACATTTAATGCTCATTTTATGTAAATTTATAAGAAAGGGATTTTGCATGTTTTTATTACACGTCCAAGAAATGGAGTTTTGGTGAAAATGAAGCAAAAATGGTGTACTTTGGAGTTAAATCAAGCAAGGAAAAAAATTCTGGTCAAGCGCATTTTGATGTCTTTTCATGAATAACTCCCTTACATTTAACACATATTTTTGAATGAAATTACACTTTAAACAAAAGGTTATTTTATATTTATCTTTTATGTATAACACTTAAAGAGGATTGGAGCTGAAACGGGGTGAAAACGAGTGAAACAGATCAAAACTAGGCTGCTTCCATCAGGAGTGGCGCTGTAGCGCCAGACTTTAGCGAGATAGCGCTAGTTGACTGATCCACCGTAAAATTGCCTATTTTTATGCACATTTTATGCTAAATTTTTAAGGATATTATGCTTTAATTATAAATATTTTTATGTTTTTGGTTAAAAGTTCAAGAAAAAAAGATTAAGAATAAAAAAATGCAAAATGGGCTAAACTAAAGAAAATTGCCAAACCAGCCAAACTGGAGCCTAGCTGCAAGATGCAAAACTTGGCTGAAGCATATGCACTACAGTTGGGTGCCTAAGCACCACAGTTATTTTCTAGAATATTCATTGAATGAGGCAAAATTTTGAAGAAATGCCTCAAGCAACTGCTGATCATTTTCTTAAGCTCTATAAATAGGAATTAATTCTATGAGGCTAGGGGTGTTGGATATATAAAGTAATATAATATGTGAGTGTGCTAGGAGTGTGAATAGTTTTCTTTGTAATTCTTTATGACTTTTGAAGTTTGTGAGCCTTATAAGTGTTTATTAAAGACAAAGAAGTAAGATAACTTTAAAAGAGTGCTTGAGGAGACATTCTAGATAAGTATTTGTATCTTTCTCTTTAAGTCTTGTACTTTAGATTTGAGTTTTATAAATATGTTTTGTTTTATTATCCCCATGCATTTTGAGTAGCTTTCTCTCTTTCTCCTTGTAATATTAAATAATCAAGTAAGTGATTTTGATTTTTGTTCAGAACTTCTTCTTCTCATAAAAATTGTTATGATATTTTTATCAGTTCTTCATTTACTTTACAAATTGGCCACTTGTTTTGTTAAAATTTGATGAGGAAATTATAGACCAGAGAGGGCTTTCTTGACTTGTAAGTATCACATTTCACTTTGGAAAGATCAGTGGTGATCGTTTTAGGGGGAGTGCAAATAGATAGAGAGATAAGATATGATGGCCGTAGAATTAATGTTTCTAGAGTGATAGGCTAGATTTTTTTTAATAATTTGGTCTAGAGATTGTAACTAAGGATCACTAGTAGGTTCTACAGAAAGGGCATAGCGGGTAATCTTGGAGTGAGAAACTAGAAACTTCCCAACACTATTATACATGTCAAAACCAACTTTAGATTAGTCAATGTTCTTTACACATCGTAAGAAGTAAGGAATATGTATGCTCCTATTCGTCACAATACCCCATTTAAACTTCTAAATAATTGGAATCCTACATTGATTATGAATTATTTGCAAGGAGAAAGTTTTTTATATCTTTTCCAAATCATTGCATTTACTTTTACATGCATTTGTAGAAATTTGTAAACATANATTTTTGAATGAAATTACACTTTAAACAAAAGGATATTTTATATTTATCTTTTATGTATAACACTTAAAGAGGATTGGAGCTGAAACGGGGTGAAAACGAGTGAAACAGATCAAAACTAGGCTGCTTCCATCAGGAGTGGCGCTGTAGCGCCAGACTTTAGCGAGATAGCGCTAGTTGACTGATCCACCGTAAAATTGCCTATTTTTATGCACATTTTATGCTAAATTTTTAAGGATATTATGCTTTAATTATAAATATTTTTATGTTTTTGGTTAAAAGTTCAAGAAAAAAAGTTTAAGAGTAAAAAAATGCAAAATGGGCTAAACTAAAGAAAATTGCCAAACCAGCCAAACTGGCGCCTAGGTGCAAGATGCAAAACTTGGCTGAAGCATATGCACTACAGTTGGGTGCCTAAGCACCACAGTTATTTTCTAGAATATTCATTGAATGAGGCAAAATTTTGAAGAAATGCCTCAAGCAACTGCTGATCATTTTCTTAAGCTCTATAAATAGGAATTAATTCTATGAGGTTAGGGGTGTTGGATATATAAAGTAATATAATATGTGAGTGTGTTAGGAGTGTGAATAGTTTTCTTTGTAATTCTTTGTGACTTTTGAAGTTTGTGAGCCTTATAAGTGTTTATTAGAGACAAAGAAGTAAGATAACTTTAAAAGAGTGCTTGAGGAGACATTCTAGATAAGTATTTGTATCTTTCTCTTTAAGTCTTGTACTTTAGATTTGAGTTTTATAAATATGTTTTGTTTTATTATCCCCATGCATTTTGAGTAGTTTTCTCTCTTTCTCCTTGTAATATTAAATAATCAAGTAAGTGATTTTGATTTTTTTTCAGAACTTCTTTTTCTCATAAAAGTTATTATGATATTTTTATCAGTTCTTTATTTACTTTACAAATTGGCCACTTGTTTTGTTAAAATTTGATGAGGAAATTATAGACCAGAGAGGGCTTTCTTGACTTGTAAGTATCACATTTCAGTTTGGAAAGAGCAGTGGTGATCGTTTGAGGGGGAGTGCAAACAGATAGGGAGATAAGATATGATGGCCGTAGAATTAATGTTTCTAGAGTGATAGGCTAGATTTTTTTTAACAATTTGGTCTAGAGATTGTAACTAAGGATCACTAGTAGGTTATATAGAAAGGGCATAGCGGGTAATCTTGGAGTGAGAAACTAGAAACTTCCCAGCACTACTATACATGTCAAAACCAACTTTAGATTAGTCAATGTTCTTTACACATTGTAAGAAGTAAGGAATATGTATGCTCCTATTCATCACAATACAACATTTAACTAAATAATTGAAATCCTACATTGATTATGAATTATTTACAAGGAGAGTTTTTTTATATCTTTTCTAAATCATTGCATTTACTTTTACATGCATTTGTAGAAATTTGTAAACATAGTTTCATCATTATTAGTTAGATATTTGCTGTAATCTTAAGTAAAGTTATCTTAAAGTTAAAATTATTGAATTTCATTTCCTTTTATTTATAGTTTCCTGTGAGATCAATACTGGTTTTTTATTAAAAATCCTATATTACTTGAAATGATATGGATATTTGTATAATACCTCTAGTGAGAAAAATATTTCCTTAAATTTTATCATATTACATTTGTTCTCACTAGCCGCTAAGTAAAATTTGGGTTAACTTTTCGGCATATTACGAAATAAAACTATCTGCGTACTTTTGGATCAGATCAGGTCAAGGTTTTGTGGCATTGTTGCCAGAGAAATGAAAAAATGAAACTTTGAAAAGGAAATATCTTTTTGGAGGTTTCCTTGAAACTTTATTTTAAATTGTAGGATTACTTAAAAAAACTTATTGAAATGAGCAAAAACTAAAAGAAAGAGTATATATAAATATAAATATTTTAATTTTTTAGCTTTAGTATATTACTATTTGAATTTTACTTTTTGAATGTGAAGTTCGGGATCTAAGTTTAAAAACCTAAACGCCAAAGGCCTCGCGCTTAAGTGCCAGTGGTAGTTATTGGGCGAGTAAATTTGGTTTCTGCAAATTTTTAAGAGGTTTTTGAGGCACCCATTGGCTTAATAACTGGTTATAACCATCATAGACAAAAATTGTCAGGAAAGGATCCATCTCTTGGAGAGCTACATCTAATCTAGACATATTTTAAAGAGAAACCAAGACACCTTTTGGAAAATTATAAAAGAAAGAAGATTGGGACTTTGAAAGAGGTCCTAAAAGTATTGGAAAGCTTTGAAAGTTCTCATTTGGGGAATTAGTTTGGAGAGATTTTTAGGCACCACTTTTACTTTTACTTTATACTTTTTATTATTTTATTCTAAGTGATTGTAAAAAGAAGAGAATCAAAGGAACTTCAAGAGTTTTGTGGAGGACTTGAGATAAGTTTTTATCTTTCTGTTTTGAGACTACTTTTGGTTTAAATTAAGACTTATTGTTGGTTTGACAATGATTTCTTCTTTTAAACTAAAGTGTGATTTTATTTTCTCCATGGAATCTGAGTATTTTTCTTTATCTTTCTTCTTAAAATGATAAGTAGTTAAGTTTTGGATGGAAGTTGTGGAAAGTATTGATCTTCAGTAATGGAAGAAGTTATGATGATTTAAATCCATGCATTTCATTTACTTCTTGATTTGGCCAATCTAGATATTAAAATTTTTTGTGGGAACATGTAAGAACGGGTTGTTATTGCCTCAGTCAACAATTGGAAAGAATCACATGAGGTTGTATGAATGAGAATGTAGTTAGTATGATTGAGTGCAAATAAATAAGGAAATATTCATTGAAGGGTGTAGAGTTAGAGAACTTTTAAGTGATAGGTTAAAGCCCCCAACTTGGTTTCTTTTTTTAGGTTTTGATACAAGAATGTTAGCCCTTAGGTGTAAGAAATCAAGGGAACTCTAGAGTGAGAGCTAGTATCTTCCTTGCCTAGCCGATCTTCATAATTATTCAAACTTTAAATTAGTTGATGTTCTTTATAGCATCTCTAGTAATGGTAAAGAATATTATTGCTCCTATTTGGGACAACACAATTTGCATACTTCCACAATAGAATTCCTATACTTATTACTGATTCATAACAAGAAGAAAGATGTTTTCATATTTAGTGTTTTTCTTCTACAAAAACTCTAGTTATCTTTTTAAATTTCTATTGTTCTATCAAAATATTGAAAATACAAAAATTATTTAATTTTTCATTACTTTTAAAATCATCTTTAGTTTAGATATGTATCCTTTTATTAAAAATAGAAAGTTTGTGTTCAATAGTGCATATTGCATATTATTCCTGTGGGTTTGATATTCATGACTTATTCAAAAGATCCTATATTACTTGATAACGATACGTATACTTGCATAGTATCTCAATATATATTAATCAAAAGTTAAATTCTTATTTTTCTTTAGGATCAAGTTTTTGTTTTTGTTGCAAAGTAAGAAAATATAAGTGAAATATAATCTGAATTATTGTTGTACTGTGCATATTAGCAGTATCCAAGGATCAAGTTTTTGGCGTTGTTGTCGGGGAGAAATTGATTTTAAAAGCAAATTTCTATTTTTTATAAAGTCTTATTTAAACGTTAAGTTAGCTTATCTTATTTTAGTTTGCTTTAATTTATTTAATTATATGTTAGTGTATGCGTAATTCAGGTACTAAAGGACTAGTGCCCTACGATTCTGAATTGGAAGGAACAATTAGAAAAATCAGAAAAACCCAAAAAATTATAAATTTTGAAAAAGCCAAAAAAATTACAGAAATGGCAGACAAAAATAATCAAAATGCTAAAATTCATCAGGAGTTTAAACCTTGAAGAGATTATGTCAACTTTACTATAGATGAACTTCATTGTAGTATTCAAAAATCTAATGTAGTGGCTAATTCATTTGAGCTTAAACCTGTTATTATCTCAGTCTGGAGGATCACCAACTGAAGATCCAATTCTACATCTTGCCAATTTTCTAGAATTACGTGCAACATTTAAATACGATGGTGTATCAGATGATGCCATAAGACTTAGATTATTTCCTTTCTCACTGAGGGATAAAGCTAAGATGTGGTTGAATTCAATAGCACTTGGATCTATCAGAACTTGGGGTGATTTAGCACAAAAATTCCTTGCTCAATATTTTCCACCATAAAAAAACTGCAAAGCTTAGAAATGATATTACATCTCTTAATCAGTTTGAAGTGGAATCTATTTATGAAGCATGGGAGAGATTTAAAGATCTTATAAGAAAGTGTCCACACCATGCTATACCATATTTGTTAATAATTCAAACTTTTTATAATTATATAGTTGGATCTTTTAGATCAATTATCGATGCCGCTTTTAGTGGTTCATTGATGTCAAAACTATTTCATGACCCTTATGCTTTAATTGAAGAAATAACTACCAATAATTTTCAATGGCCATTTGAGAAGGTAAATCCTAAGAAAGTAGCCAATATTCAAGAAACTGATGCATTTAACATGTTAGCAAATCAAGTTACTGCAATTTCAAGGAAGTTAGACCAATTTGAAATGAACTTTTCTTAACCAATTTCCATGATTGAACAGAATTTATTAAGCCAAATGGTAGATTCTCAAGCAACATCATAAACTTTGAATGTCATAAATAATTAGCAGAATAACCCATATTCAAACTATTATAAAGAGGTTGGAAGAACCATCCCAACTTTAACCTGAATAACAATTTGGGTGGTAATAATTAACAATGGGGGAACAACCAAGGAAACCCATTAAGAAACTGGAACAACCAAGGGAATAATAATTATAGATTTACTAATCCTCTAGGCTTCAATAGTAATACACAGTTTAGGGAGAAATAGAAGAAGTGGTGCTACAAATGGGAAATCAATTACAAAGTCAAGGAGCTACAATTAGAAATGTTGAGAATCAACTTGGGCAAATAACAAATTCATTAAGTAATAGATCCTAAGGAACACTTCCTAGTAAAACTGAATCAAATCCAAAAGACCAGAATAAAGAACAAGTAAAAGCCGTTCAACTTAGAAGTGGAAGAGAGTTGGAAGGTCGGGTTCAAAAAGAAATTGAAGTAGCGAGAGAAGAAATTTAAGAATCAAAAGAGGACGCTCCAAAATATTCTGAGAGACATATTTATCCACTAAAAATTGATTTGGAAAAACCACCACCTCCATTTCCTCAAAAACTTTGTAAGCAAAAGTTGGATAAAATATTTTCAAAATTTCTAGAAATATTTCAGAAGGTTACAATTAATATTTCATTTGCTGAAGTCTTAGAACAAATGCCGAGCTATGTAAAGTTTATGAAGGATATTCTCATTAGGAAAAGAAATTTTAAAGATAATGAGACTGTTGCACTTAGTGAGGAGTGCAATGCGATAATTCAGAAGAATCTTGTTGAAAAGCTTAAAGATCTTGGTAGCTTTACAATTCCAGGTGCAATAGGAGACAAATTTTATGGGAAAGCTTTATGTGATTTAAGGGTAAGCATTAACCTTATGTCATTATCAATATTTAAAAATTTGGGATTAGAAGAAATAACCCCTACTACTCTAACTCTGCAGTTAACAAATTGTTCGATAACATACCCTAAAGGAGTTATAGAAGATGTCCTAGTGAAATTGGATCAATTTATCTTTCTTAGTTATTTCATTATGTTAGATATGGAGGAAGATAAGGAGATGTCTATCATTTCCTAGCCAAAGGATGATAGATGTGCAGAAAGGGGAATTAACAATGCACGTCAATGATCAAACTATTATTTTTAACATTTCAAAATCAATGAAATGCCCTATAATAAGTAAAGATAATAAATGTTATAGGATGGATGTTGTAAGATGTCTAAGTGAATGCCATTTTAAAACTGCTTATGAGGAAAAATTTTAAGTAAGAGATTTGGAACACGAGCAAGAAGAAAAATCAAATCAATGTGAAGATCTTTCAAAGAAAATTCAAACTATGTTCGAGAAAGTTTTGAAATTTTTGACACGATAGTCAAAGGTAAATTATTTTGTCCATCTATTGAAAAACCTCCAACACTAGAGTTGAAGTTACTTCCTGATCATTTAAATATGCCCTTTTAGGGGATTCCTCTACTTTACCAGTTATAATTTTCTCAAAATTAATAATGGAAGAAGAAGAAAGGTTGATGAAAATTTTAAAAAATTTTAACAAAGCCTTTGGATGGACAATTACTGATATTAAAGGAATCAGTCCTTCAACTTGTATGATTAGAATTCATATGGAAGAGAACTGCAAACTCAGGGATGACCCAAAAGAGCTTGAATCCTGTTAGGAAAGAAGAAGTAAAGAAAGAAATTTTAAAGTGGTTAGATGTTACAATTATCTACCGTATTTCAGATACTGCATGGGCTAGTCCAATTCATTGCGTTTTAAGAAAGGAGGAGTAACTGTAACTGTAAATGAACATAATGAGTTAATACCTACTAGACAAGTTACAAAGTGGTGAATATGCATTGATTATAGAAAATTAAATCTTGCTACTAGGAAAAATCATTTTCCATTACCCTTTCTAGATCAAAAAGCAGGATATACTAGCTGGGCATAAATACTTTTGTTTTCTTCATGGTTATACTTGTTATCGCCAAATTTAAATATCTCTTGAGGATCAAGAGAAAAAAATGTTTACCAGTCCCTATGGTACTTTTGCTTTTAGAAGAATGCCCTTTGGTTTATGTAATGCCTCTATTACATTTAAAAATGTATGATGGCAATTTTTTGTGATTTAATTGAAAAAGTGATTGAAATGTTCCTGGATAATTTTTCAATGTTTATAACTTCATTTGACTCATGTTTAGAACATTTATCTAAAGTTCTTAAGCACTGTGAAGAAACAAATTTAGTCCTTAATTGAGAAAAATGTCCATTTATGGTAGCAAGAGGAATTCTATTAGGACATCAAATATAAGAAAATGGTATGGAAGTAGATTTTGCAAAAATTAAAGTGCTCGCTAATTTACCTTATCCAACAAATGTAAGGGAAATTATGAGTTTTTTAGGACATGCTAGATTCTACACATGATATATTAAAGATTTTTCAAAGATAGTTAAGCCTTTAGGCCATTTTTTAGAGAAAGTTACAATTTTCAATTTTGATGAAGAATGTCTAAAAACTTTTAAGTTATTAAAAGAAAAACTAATCACTGCACCATATATGGTTTCACCAAACTGGGAAAAATATTTTGAATTAATGTGTGATGTTAGTGATTATGCTATTGGAGCTATTTTAGGACAAAGCTATGATAAAATTTTCAAAGTTATTTACTATGCTAGAAAAATCTTAATGAAACTCAAATTAATTATACAACAAATGAAAAAGAGTTATTAGCAATAGTATATGCATTTGAATAATTTACATCATATTTAATTGGAACTCTTTATGTAGTGTATACAGATCACTCTGTTATTAAGTATGTAATGAAAAAGAAGGATGCTAAACCAAGACTTATAAGATGGATTCTTCTTTAACAAGAATTTGATTTTATAATAGTAGATCGGAAGGGGATTGAAAATCAAATTGCTGATCATTTGTCCAGACTTGAATAAGAAAAACCACTCTCTTTTGAAAATGAAATTAATGAACATTTTCCAGATGAAAATTTTTCACTATTAATGAGTGGCGTGTTCCTTGGTATGCCGATATTGTGAACTTTATTGTTAGTTATATTCTACCCTATGGAATGATACCAACAGAAGAGAAACTTTATTTCTGAAGCTAAGACTTATTTATGGGATGACCCACTTTTATATAAACAAGGAAAGGATCTGATTATTCAAAGATGGGTACCATTAGAAGAAACTTATGAGATTATCCAAAAATGTCATAATTCTGATTTTGGGGAAAATTTTTGTGTTGATAAAACAACATACAAAGTTTTACAATCTAATTTTATTGGCCTATAATTTTTAGAGATGTTAATGCTTATATCAAAATTTGTGATAGATGTCAAGGAGTAGGTAATATTTATAGAAGAAATGAGATGCCCCTCAATTATATGTTAGAAGTTGAAATATTTGATGTTTGGGGATTAGATTTCATGAGACCATTTATATCATCTTTCAGAACTTTACATATTTTTTTAGCAGTGGACTATATATCCAAATGGATAGAAGTTGTTGCTTTACCTTGATGTGATGCTCAAAGTGTTGCAAAATTTTTGACAATGAATATATTTTGTAGATTTGGGATGCCAAGAGTTATCATTACTGATGGGGGAAGTCATTTTAGAAATGTCATAATGGATAAATTATTAAAGAAATATCATATAAATCATAGAATTGCTACTGCTTATCATCCTCAGACAAGTGGTTTGGCTAAATTGTCCAATCAAGAAATTAAAAGAATTATGGAAAAATCTGTGAATCCAAAAAAAAGGATTGGTCTGTCAAACTTAACTATGCTTTGTGGGCTTATAGGACTGCATACATAACTCCTTAGGAATGTCCCCATATAGGCTAATATTTGGAAAAGCTTTTCACTTACTAGTTGAACTTGAGCGTAAGGCATATTGGGCGATTAAAGAGTTCAATTATAATATGAAAGATGCTGGTGAGAAAAGATTGTTAGAATTAAATGAGGTTGAAGAGATAAGGAACGAATCTTGTGAAAGTGTCAAAATTTATAAAGAAAAATTGAAGATGTGGCATGATCGAAGGATTCATACTAAAAATTTTCTGCCAAGGCAACAAGTTTTGCTAATAGCTTAAGGTTAAGAATATTTCGAGGCAAACTTAAGTCCATGTGGATGGGCTCATTTATTGTGACTAATGTTTATCCTTTCAGAGATGTGGATATTAAAGATCCTAAGTCTGAGAAAATATTTAAAGCTAATGGACATAGACTAAAATCTTATTTTATAGTGTATCAACATAAGTTAATGATGGAATGATGTTGGGTCAACCAGATTAAGCACTGGCTACGTCGGGCTGACGATGTAAAACCAAGCGCTTTGGGGAAGGCAACCCATAGTTATCAAAGTGTTTTTATTTTGATTGTTGTTTTATGTGTGATTAAGAAAATTTAGGATAGAATTTTTTAGACTATTATGTGTTAGTATTGATTGTAAGACTTTATTTAGTGATCTAGACATGTTAAAATGAGAATTTGGACATTAAGTTGGCTAGTGCGAAAATGTGCACTGGCGCTTAAGCGCCAAATCCGGCGCTTAAGCGTGACAGTTTAAGAACATGTGAAAAATTAATATTGTAGAAGGAAAACCTGCCCTGAAGTTTGTAAAAACATGCCAAGGCAGTTTCTAAACATTTATAGAAGTTATTAGAAGGATTTAGGTCTATAAATAGAAGGTTTTAGTGAAGTAATTTCACCCCAGATCATTTCTAGCCCTAAAGTCTAAGAGAGATAGACTTTAAGATGATGTCTTCATGGGAGACAAATTTAAAGAAGAAGGATGAGACCATGAGGAATAAATTCATTCGTCAAAGTGCACAAGAGATGTATAACTGTTTCTTAGCCATTAGTATTGAAGGGATATCAGAGAAGATCAACAAAATTAAAAATACCATGTTTGTACTAGAGACTAAGGTATTGGAGTTCATGCACACGTTGAGCATATTGGATGGCAATTGAAAATGCAATTTAGCCACACTAGTTATATAGAGGAAGTGGATAAGAGGACGTTTCTTAAGCGAAAGTGGAAGAAGATTGCATTAGAGCACGTCACCACCGTCCATTTTATCAAATTTAAATTCTAGTTGCCCCAAGAGAGACTAATAAAAAATCTGAATTTATTCCTTCTAATGAAGAATGAAATTAATTTCTAAGCTTAAAGTTATGTTTTTGTGTGTTTAAAGATGTTGTTTTTAAGTATTTTTGTGTTTAAGACTTACTTTTAGTATTTGTGTTACTTGTGTGTTTAAATGTGAAAATTTTTTAAGTTTTTGTATTCAGGAAATTTTTCTCATCCAAGACTATTTGGAATGAGAACTAAGTGTTTAAATGTATTTGTAATCATTTGTGAATTAATATAAATTTGTTTGTGTGAATTTTTTGTTGTTTTAGCCTCAAATTAAAATAGTTATTAAAGAGAATTTTGAGATAAAGGAGAGTTACAAAATGTTAAAATTATTCATTTAAGTGCTATGAGACCATTTAAGGTGATTTACTTAGGGAAATAGTGCATTTTACTGTAATTTAAATTTTTTGAAAATCGTGCACTGGTGCCTAAGCGCCACATCTCGCGCTTAAGCAGGAGCAAACCTGACAGGTAGGCGCCTAAGCGCCACTTACCCGTGCTTAAGCTTCGGTTCATGAAAACCAGTTTGCGAATGGTTAAAAGTGAAAATTTGACCCAAAAATTGCCATTTTTATCCTCCCGTCAGGTTCAACCTCTCAAAAACGCGATTTTAGAGAGCTAGGGCACATCATTAAGTGGAGATTTCTTGGTGGAATCAACAAAAAATTTTTAGATTCAGATTTCTTAAGGTAAGAGCTTCACTTCTATGCAAAAATTTTAGATTTTCACCATGTATTTTGAGTGCCTTTGGAAGAATTCAAAATTCACTTTTCATGGTGAAAAATGAGGAAAATATATGGAAATTGCATAGGAAGTGTAGTTTAAGCTTTTGGAAGTTTAGTTTGGTGGTTTAGAATTGATTTTTGAAGTTATTGTTGGAATTTATCAAATTTATAGAATGGCACCAAAAATGAGGAGCAAAGGGAAAGCCCCTTTTGATTCGAGTAAATTTGTTAGTTCAAAAGCTCAACATCAATATAGTGATGCATTGCAATCACACAAACTGATTAAGGAGTGATGTTTTAGAAATTCGGGGGGAGATATGGAAGATTTAATTATTTGCCGACAGTGGGAACATATATGTTTTTTCTATTCTGTAGTGGTTATTTCTGTTGTGAGGGTGTTATATGCAAATCTCCCTGAAGCTGAAGACAATCAAGTTATACTTTGAGTAAGTTGGTACCTTTTTTGTCAGAGGTAATCAACTTGTTTAACCATTTACCACCGAACACGTTATATTTTTAAGCAAATTATAGCTTTACTAAAGCGGAGTTAGACGAGATTATCTCTTAATTTACTATTGGGAGAGGACTTTGAAAGATCACAAATGAGAGGAGAGTAAATTTCCCAATTTCAATGTTATGTGCACCTTAAAAGGCCTGACACTATTTCATTTCTTCTCGTCTGCTTCCGACCAATCATCTCAATGATGTGACAAGAGAAAGAGAGACGTTGAACTATTGTATTCAAGAGGGAAAGCTCATCAACATTGGAGCTTTGATCTTTCAGGCTATCATCAGTTCTGCTACAGCTGTTACAATTGCAGGTATGGGATTTGCTTCCTTGATCCTTTTTTTGTGTGGAATATGATAGTTGGGAGTAACTTTTATTACCTCTAAAGCCCATCACTATGGTGAATGTGAAGACTTATTCTGAGCATTCAATTTTTGGCTGGAGAGGAGGATTTTCTCGGTGCTATGGAATGGAGACGTCTGCTACTTCTACATTTAGACCATCTACCTCATGTGCTTCTACATCTCGAGGTGAGTCTACTAAGACCCGAGATCAATTATTATAAAGGATGATGGATAATATTAATTTTATGGCTGATAGGGTACCAAATTTAGAGCATTTTGCAGAGCATACTGATAGGTATAATAGGAGAAAAAGTGAGTATGAAGAGAAATTTTACTCATCTATGGAGAGCCTCATTAGGGGTAACCAAGGAGTGTAAAATCCTCCATATCCTCGTTACCCTGATTATGAGCCTGCAAAAGTTTGGGATAGTGGTGGTTCAAAGGATGAAGAGTAGAGCTGAGAGATTTATTTTATGATTGTAATATGATAGGAACTATGTGGTATGGGCTTGCTACATTTGCATCTGTGTGTTGATTTGAACTATGTGATGTGGTTTGGACTTTTATAATTAAGTGAGCATTATGATGTGATGTGTTTTCATGTTTTTGACTTGAGACTTGTATGTCTGTTTATTTGTTTAGATATTGTGATGTGTGAGACTTTTATTTTTAATTGTATTATAATGTTTGTGTTAGTTAGTAGTTTGTTTTAAAATTCTAGGGTAGTAACTGTTGTGAGTTTTGTGAATTAATTAGTTTAGAACTTAACTTAATTCTATATCTATTGTAAAGTTGAGAATCTAGCTATTTTAGATCTTAAATTTAAATTTCTAAAACTGCTACCCTGTATTTTTCCTTTATTAAGTTAGTGTGTTGGTTTTTATGCTGAGAATATGAAATCAAGCTAGTGTGTTAGTTTACTTTAATGTTTATACCCACTGCTTAGAAGTCTATTGAATCTCTACATGTTAAATTGAAATGAAAATATAAAAAATTTGATCAAAAACTAATTTTACTCTTTTTTTAGTTTTAAACTTGTATCATTAGGGTTTAAAAATTCTTGTTAGTATGTTATTTAATATTTCATTCTTACTTATATATATCTAATGCTGAACTGTTTAATCTGTTAAAAATTTAAGTTTGGGGGGCGGGGGATGAAAAATATTTTCAAAACTAAAATTCTATTTGTTCATAGATGTTCTACAAGTGAATTTGATTTGAAAAGAAAAAAATTTGATTATGTATATGAAGTTATATTAGATAAGTAAAATTTGATTTTAGAATGGAGTAAGAAAATTTAGTTAAAATTTCTAGTAATGAAGTAAAACTTTAAGTTAAAAAGATTTTAGATGAGAAAATGATTAATATAAGTAACTATTTTTAGTAAGAAAAATTGTATTTTTGAAAAAATTAGATAATTTAGACTTTTATTTTTAATACTTAAATTTCTTTTATTAAAATAATTTTCAAAACTATTATTATGTTTGTAAGTAAAAGACTTATATCAAGACTCTGCTTTAGTAAAGGAGAAGTGGAATTCAAAATTATTAAAGGCCTATCCACCTATAGTAATCCTTGCCTGGAAAGAAAAAGAAAAGAAAAAAAAGAAAGAAAAGAAAAAGAAAAGAAAAAGAGGAAAAAAAGAAAAGAAAAAGAAAAAGAAAAGTGAAAAAAATTAGGAAGGAGAGGCTTGAGGATTAGCGTCTAATCAAAAATTGGTTCTACATTTGACCTTTTTAAAGGATAAGACTTCAGAAACTCATAAGCATAAAAAAATAATATAGAAAGTAAAATTATTTTTAATGAAAATTTTTAAGTGGAGATAATATAAGAACTAAATTCTAAATTTGGAAAATCTACAATATATTTTTGAATTAGATAGAAACTCATATTTTCATCTTTTTTAACTTTAAGAATTTCTAAACTTTAAGTTGGTCTCATTTACTAAATATTTTTTTCTAAATTAGACTGCTATATTTCTAAATCAAAATTTTAGTAACTCCTAAAAAAACTCATATACATATCATACAAATTTAATTTTTCAAGATTGAAGTGTCACTTGAGGACAAGTAACATTTTATGTTTGGGGGATTTAGATACAACTAAAATATATCTTATTTTTAGACACATTTTTATACCTATTTTTGAGATTTTGCGCTTTCATAGAATGTATTTTTATGTTTTCGTTATAGATATAGGTAAAAAGGGTGAAAAATGCTTAAAGGTGTGAAAAAGGATCAAATTTGGAGCAAAAAGGTGAAAAATGTGAAAAAGAGTTTTGGCGCCTAAGTGTCAGATTTGGCACTTAAGCACTGGTTAAACAGAGAAGGCCGCACCTAAGCATCAGAGGCCTCACGCTTAAGCGCTGGTTAAACAGAGAAGGTCGCACCTATTGGATTAGTAAATTTGATCTTTGCAAATTTTGAAGAGGTTTTTTATGCACCCATTGGCTTAATAAGGAGTTATAACCACCATGGACGAAAGTGTTCATGAAACGATGCGTCTCTTGGGGAAATACATCAAATCTAGACATATTTTGAAGAGAAACCAAGGCACCTTTTGGAAAATTAGAAAGGAAAGAAGATTGGGACTTCGAATGAGGTCCTGTAAGTATTGGAAAGTTTTGAAATTTCTCATTTAGGGAGTTAGTTCGGAGAGATTTTCAGGCACCACTTTTCTTTTATTTTATCCTTTTTGTTATTTTATTTTGAGTGATTGTAAAGGGAAGAGGATCAAAAGAACTTCAAGAGTTTGGTGGACTTGAGATAAGTTTTTATCTTCTATTTTGAGACTACTTTTGGTTTTAATTTAGACTTTTTGTTGGTTTGACAAAAATTTCTTCTGTTAAATTAAAGTGTGGTTTTATTTTCCATGGATTCTAAGTAGTTTTCCTTATCTTTCTTCTTAAAATGATAAGTAATTAAGTTTTGGACAGAATTTGTAGAATGTATTAATCTTTAATGATGGAAGAAGTTATGATGATTTAAATCCATGCACTACATTTACTCCTTGATTTTTAAAATTTGTTGTGAGAGCATGTAAGAACCGGGCTTGTATTGTCTCAGTCAACAATTGGAAAGAATCACATGAGGTTGTATGAATGAGAATGTAGTTCATATGATTGAGTGCAAATAATATGGGAAATATTCATTGAAGGGTGTAAACTTAGAGGATATTAAAGTGACAGGTTAAAGTCCCCAACTTTGTTTATTGTTTTAGGTTTTGATACGAGAATGTTAGCCCTAGGTGGATGGAATTGAGGGAACTTTAGAGTGAGAGCTAGTATCTTCCTTACCCAGTTGGTGTGGGTGTTATTTTGGGTTAATTTGGGGTTGCCCGTAAGAAGCTGTCGGTCATCGGAATTGAAATCTCGTTGCCCGCTTCGGAAGGACGTTGAAGTATGAAATCAAAGTGACCCCATATTTTTCATAGTTTAAAATGAAAGAGCATTGTACCTCAAATCCTGTATCTATCCCGAAGGATAAATACAAGAATTGAGGATGAGACTCAATCAAATAAACTAAGGAAAGTATGACGTCCATTTGGTCTGCGAAACCTTTGTATTTGTCGACAAGTTCCTTTATTTAATATAAAGGATTAAAAAGGGTTTATATTAAGCTGGGTTCGGACATGCGTCCTATAAGGGCAAGCCCCTATAGTTAATTACATCTTAAATGACCAAAGCCACCTAAGAAAACTCTCGATAAAAATCAAGAAAAATTATCTTCAAGGAATTTCAAAGGGTAGGACTCTTCAACGAAATCAGACATAGAGGTGTGCAAGGGGATTTATTTAAATTTGGAAGATTTTTTTATTGTAGAATTCAAAGGAAGAAGGACTAGGGGATGTCATGGATTCAGAGGAGAACCTCGGTGACTTCCCAAGATATCCTAATGTTTGGCTTCAGTTTTGAGGAGAAATACTTAGGTGTTTCATCCTGTCAATTTTATTAGTTAGGGCTTACATTTGTGTGAAATGATCACACAAATAGCCTGGAAGATGTGAGGATTTAGGTCGTGACAAACGACAACTTCAGAATCCTAAGACGAGTTAGGGCTTATAGTGTATAGTTGTGCTATGCAAAGGCCATAGGAGAAGGTGAGGATTTACGTTGCATAAGCAAGCAACCTCGAGGTCCTATGGCTTTGTTGTTTAGGTCTAAGGACGGAAGATTGGTTTAGCTGGTGAAGATAGGTTTTGCTGTTGAAGATGGTCGTGCTGCCCACTAAGCTAGCTCCAAGCTCCTTGCCACGACATGTCTGAGTTATCTATTGTGTCAAGTTATAATATCAAATTAGGTGGCCCTACGGTTGACGTTCTTTAAATTTTATGAGGAGATATTAAAGTTGATTGGAGCGACACCGGTTAGGATCGTACGGTTCCTTCGTTCTGGCATCACTATTTTCTATTGGATTCACTTAGTCCAAATGAACTTATCAGACCCAACTTAATGAGTTCCATAATTTCATTTAAATTGTGGGAAGCCTCGTTAGCAACCATAGGTTACCTCCTCCGAAGGATTCCTGATCATCCGATAGAGACATCTTAATTTAGTTGAAGTTGTGATTTCAATTGATGTTTATGATTAAATTTTGAGTGGTTTTATATTTTGAATGTTGTGGCGGTGAATTTTATCTTGGTTGATATTAGTTTTGGTTTCGGGTTATGGTTTTGGTTATGGTTATAGTTAACATGCAAGTTTATGTAGGTAAATGCAAGCATGAAACATGTAAGGAAAAGGCAGAAGAAAGACGGTACTATAAACTGTGAAAGCGTACTTTGCGAGTCTTCTCGTTCCACCACCTGAAACTTAAAAATGCATGTGAGGGCATTTATGAAGAGCAGGAAAAGTAGAGTTCTGACGGGTTTTCCTAGCTCTATGTTGTATTTTGGTGAGTCCTTAAAAGTTGAATTAAGGATGATTCCATTAAGCGAAAAATATTAAGTTTAATAGGCCTCTGAGGTATCCAACAAGCTAAGAGTGGGAAGCGGGTCCATGCCTCTCTCTCACCAATTAGTGAAAAGCCTCGAGTCCGTTTAAACTCATTATGTTGCTTAATGGTTCATCCTGTGAATACGCTTATTACTCAGGGAACATTGATGTCTCAATTATCCCTAAGAAAGGGGTAATTATCATTTGTCATTCAATTTAAGAATTATGTGGGTGAAGACCTTTAAAGAGGCAAGTTAGTGTAATTTGAACACTTAACTAAATTTTTAATCCTAATTGGGCTTAGTGGTGTTTCAAGGATGTTTGATATAATTATGCTTATTTCTCTAATCCT
>NEWO01000623.1:123812-144636 GCA_003013225.1 Phalaenopsis aphrodite
AAAAGTTGTATGGCTAGACCCTAGGCTACTAAAGAGGAAAAACTAAACCTCAACCAAAATTGAGGTCAACACTTGGTTTACTATGAATTTTAACTAAATTTTCTTACTCATTTCTATAATAAAATTTTACTTCCCTAATATAACATCATATACATGTTCATTTTTCTTTTCAAATCAAATTCAGTTGTAGCACATTTAAGAATAAATATAATTCAAGTTTTGAAAATACCTTTTCATTCCCCCCTAAACTTAACTTTGATTTCACAGTCTAAAAACAAAAACAAATACAGTAACAATATAAAAGAAAAATAGAGGGTAGCAATTTTCTAAAATTAAAATTTAAAATTAAAGCTAGCAAGATTTTTAGCTTTTCAAAAGACATAGAAATAAGTTAAATCGAACTAACTAAAAAACATAACTCAACACACAACAAAAGTTACTACCCTAAAATTTAAAACAAAATACTAACAAAACATAAACATCACAACAACAATTAAACAAAAAGAATCCAACAAAATCACATAGTACAAACAAGTACGCAAATTCAAATGTCTTAAGTTCACACGACATAGTCTATCACATATTACAAATATAAAAATAACTTAGTCCTCCTCCTCATCATTTGAATTACCGTTGTTTCTAACATTTGCAGGCACATAATCTGGGTATCTTGGATATGAAGGAAATTCCACTCATTGGTTACCCCTAATGAGGCTTTCCAAAGATGAGTGAAATTTCTCCTCATAATCACTATGCCTTCTAACATACCCATCAATATGTTCTAAAAATGCTCTAGATTTTGAACCTTATCTATGCTATAATTAATATCATCCATCATCTTTTGCAATATTTGATCCTAAGTTTCAGTAGACTCACCTCTAAAAGTAGATGCTCACAGGATAAATGGTCTTGAAGTAGAAGCAACAAAGGTGGATGCTGCAGACGTTGACATTCAATAACTTCTCAAAAATCCTCCTCTCTAACCAAAAATGGAGTGTTCAAAATATGATTTCACATTTACACTTGTAATTGGCTTTAGAGGCAGCAACACTTCTTCCTAGTTATCATATCTCACACCAGCCTACTCACACAAAGAAAAGATCAAGGAAGCAAATCCCAGACCTTTAGTAATAGCGACAGTGGCAGAACTGATGATGGTCAGATAAATCAAAGCTCCAATATTGATAAGCTTGCCTTCCTGAAAACACTAATTCAATGTTGCTCTCTCCCTCGTAACTTCACTAAGATGATTCATCGGTAACAGACAAGCTGAAATAAAGTAGTGCAACGTCGTTGATGTTTCACTTAACTTTGAAATGGAAAAGTTGACTCTCCGCTCATTTGTAACTTTCTAGAGTCCCTTTCCAATAGTAAAATACGAACTAAGCTCATCCAGTTTCGTCTTAGTCGAACTATAATTCGCATAAAACCATAAAGTATCAGGCGGTAAATGGTAGAATATATTGATTACCTTTGGTAAAAAAGGTACCAATTTACCTTTAATCTTGAATTGATCCTCTTCCGCCTCAGGAAGGTTTGCATAAAACTCTCGTATTACAAGTATCACAACCACAACAGAAAAATGATAGAATCGTTCCCAATGTGAACGAACGATCAAATCTTCCACTGATCCACCTAGATTTTTAAAACTCCTCCCAGGGATCAATTTTCGTGACTGTATAGCGTCATTATATCTGTCCTGAGCTTTTGAAATCACAAGCTTACTCGAATCAAAGTGGGTCTTTCCCTTACTCCTCTTCATTCTTGGGACCATTCTACAAATTTCACAAAATTCCACAATAACTTCGAAAATCAATTCTAATCTACTAAACTTAACTCCTATAAGCATAAAATACACTTTCTATTGATTTTTCTTCACTTTTCACCATGAATAGTGATTTTTGGATTTTTCAAAATATACTTAAAATACATGGTGAAAATTCAAATCTTTACATAAAAGTGAAGCCCTTACCTTAATAAATCCAAATCTAGCAAATTTGGCTCAAATCCACCAAGCGATCTCCATGAAAAGGTTTTCCCTAACTTCAAAATCTCAAACTCGAGAGGAATAAGATGACGACATGAGTAAAAATTGTGATTTTAGGTGTTATTTTTCACCTTTAAATGTTCACAAACCGGTTTAAGATGACGACATCTAGAGCATATTGGATAAGTGGCACTTAGTCTTCTACCTCTCGGATTACATCGCACTTAAGCACGAGAATGTGGCACTTAGGCGCCAGTGCACATTTTTAATATTTTTGAACTTAAGTAAAATACAAAATTAGCCTAAGTATACCTCCTCTAAGTGATCTTACAACACTTAAATGACTATTTTTCTCTCCTTTAACTCTCATATCTCTCAAAATTATTCAATATAACAAATTTGATCCGAGGCCAAAATAACACAAATTTTAACACCAACACACACATATATCATTTTAGAACTATTACAAGCAACATTCAACACATAATTCTCATTCCAAATAGTCTCAAATGAGAAAATTTTCTTAAATACAAGCACTAAACAAACATACCTAATTAAACACATAAAAGACATAAATAATAAAACAAGATTTAACACTAATACATAAAATCAACTACTCTTAACAAACAAACTTTAACACTAAACTTACTTTCATTCTTCATTTGTTCAAAAAAATTCTTGTTTTCATTAGTCTCTCCTAAGGCATTCAGAATATAGAGTTGATAAAATGGACGGTGGTGACGAGCTCTGATACAATCTTCTTCAATCCATTTCTACTTAAGATACATCACCTTATCCGCTTCCTCTATATAACTTGTATGGTTAAGCTGCATTTTTAATTTCCATCCCATATGCTCTAGATGTGCATTAACTTCATTTACATTTATTTCAAGTAAAGCCACGCTAGCCTTAATTTTAATGATCTTTTCCGGTATTCTTTTAATACTAACGAATAAGAAACCGTTATGCGTCTCTAGTGCACTTTGACTGTTGAATTTCTTCCTCATGGCCTCTTCCTTCTTCTTAAAATCTATCTCCCATGAAGACATTTTCGCAAAATCTCTCACTCTTAAACTTTTAGGGCTATAAATGATTCTGGGGTAAAATTCCATCACAAAACTCTTCTATTTATAGGCCCAAATCCATCAACTAACTTCTAGGCTCATCCAAAAATTGCCATGGCACTTTTAAGTTAACTAATTGGTGGTTAAAACTTCTAGAAATTACATTTTTACACATGGCTCTTGTTGCCTGCGTTTAAGCTATGAGTAGTGGCGCTTCAGCGCCAGTACTTGATTTAGTACCGAGCAATTTAACGTTTAAATACTCATTCTAACTTGTCAAGATCACTAAAGAAAGTCTTAAAATCATTATTAACACATAACAATATAAAAATACTACCCCAAATTTTCTTAGTCACACACAAACAAAAACTAAAGCCAAAAACACACTGATAACTATGGGTTGCCTCCCACAAAGTGCTTGGTTTTACGTCGTTAGCCCGACATAACATGTGCTTATTTTGGCTAACCCAACATCATTCAATTGTTAAGTTTATGTTGATCCCCTACAAAATAAGGTTTCATTCTATGACCATTCACTTTAAATGCTTTCTCAGTTTTATGATCATTGATATCCNTCACACACAAACAAAAACTAAAGCCAAAAACACACTGATAACTATGGGTTGCCTCCCACAAAGTGCTTGGTTTTACGTCGTTAGCCCGACATAACCTGTGCTTATTTTGGCTAACCCAACATCATTCAATTGTTAAGTTTATGCTGATCCCCTACAAAATAAGGTTTTATTCTATGACCATTCACTTTAAATACTTTCTCAGTTTTAGGATCATTGATATCCACAGCTCCATAAGGATAAACTTTCATCACAATAAATGGGCCCATCCACATGAACTTAAGTTTACTTGAAAATAATCTTAACCATGCATTATATAGCCAAACTTGTTCCCTTGGCTAAAAATTTTTAGTAAGAATCCTTCAATCATGCCACATCTTCATCTTTTCTTTCTAAATCCTAGAACTCATAAAACTCATTCCTTATCTCTTCAAGCTCATTTAATTGTCATAATCTTTTCTCGCCAGCATCTTTCAAATTATAATTGAACTCTTGAATCGCCTAATATGCTTTATGTTCAAGTTCAACTGGTAAATGATAAGCATTCCCAAATATTAACCTATATGAGGGCATTCCTATAGGAGTTCTATATGCAGTCATATAAGCTCATAAAGCATAGTCAAGTTTGACTGACCAATCCATTTTAGTCGGATTCATAAATTTTTTTATAATTCTTTTAATTTCCCGGACCAAACCACTTGTCTGAAGATTATAAGAAGTAAAATTTTATGTCTTATATGATATTTCTTTAATAATTTCTCCATTATGACATTTCTGAAATGACTTCCCCAATCAGTTATGATAACTCTCGACATCTCAAATGTATAAAATATGTTCATTTAAAAAAAAAATTAGAACACTTTGAGCATCACATCCATGTAAAGCAACAACTTTTATCCAATTAGACACATAGTCCACTGCTAACATTATATATAAATTTTCGAAAGATGGTATAAGTGTTCTCATGAAATCTAATCCCAAACATCAAATATTTCAACATCTAGCATTTAATTGAGGGCCATCTCATTTCTTCTAGAAATATTGCCTACTTGTTGACATCTATCAAAGTTTTTTATATAAGCATTAACTTCTCTAAAGATAGTAGGCCAATAAAAACCATATTGTAAAATTTTGTATGTTGTTTTATCAACACTAAAATGTCCCCCAAAATAAGAATTATGTCATTTTTGGATAGTATCATAAGTTTCTTTTAAAGGCACACATCTTCAAATAATAAGATCCTTCCCTTATTTATATAAAAATCGGTCATACCAAAAATATGGTATAATTTCAAATATAAGTTTCTTAGCTTTAGATATAAATTTTCTCTTCTGTTGGTAGGTCATTCCATATGGTATAATTTCACATATAAGAAAGTTCAAAATGTCGGCATACTACAGAACAAGCAACTTATTAATATTGAACTGTTTTTCATTTAGAAAATGTTGATTAATTTATTTTTCAAAACTAAGTGATTTTTCTAACTCCAGACTGGACAAATGATCAACAATTTGATTTTCAGTCCCTTCCTATCAACTATTTCAAAGTCAAATTCATGCAAAAGAAGAATCCATCTTATAAGTCTTGGTTTAGCATTTTTTTTTCTTTAAGTACTTAATAGCAAAATGATCTGTATGCATTACACAATGAGTTTCAATTAGATATCATCTAAATTTATCAAAGGCATATATTATTGCTAATAACTCTTTTTTAGTTGTTATATAATTAATTTGGGTGTCATTAAGAGTTTTACTAGCATAGAAAATTACTTTGAAAATTTTATCATATCTTTGTCCTAAAATACCTCCAATAGCATAATCACTTGCACCACACATCAATTCAAAAGGTTTTCTCCAATTTGGTGAAACTATAATTGGTGTAGTGATTAAATTTTTTTACTAACTCAAAAGCTTTTAGACACTCTTCATCAAAATTAAAAATTGCATCTTTCTCCACTAAAAGACATAAAGGATTAGCAATTTTTGAAAAGTCTTTAATATATCATCTGTAGAATCCATCATGTCCCAAAAAACTCCTAATTTCCCTTATATTTATTGGATAAGGTAAATTAACAAACACTTAAATTTTAGCAGATATACTTACATCCCATTTTCTGATATTTGTTGTCCAAATGCAATTCCTCCTACTACCATAAACTGACATTCTTCCGAATTAAGGACTCAATTTGTTTCTTCATAGCGCTTAAGAACTTTAGATAAATATTTTAAACATGAGTAAAATGAAGTTCCAAACACTGAAAAATCATCCATAAACACTTCAATCATTTTTTCAATCAAATCACAAAAAAAAGTCATCATACATCTTTGAAATCTACCAGGGGTATTACATGAACCGAAGGGCATTCTTCTATAAGCAAACGTACCATAAGGATATGTAAAAGTTATTTTCTCTTAATTGTGAGGAGTTATTTGAATTTGGTATTACATTTTCCAAGTGCATGGGGTGGTCTTACACAAACCTCCAAATGTGCTACACCTAACTGCTGCCTCGTGGCCATTTGAGTATTGGGGCACGGACATAATAGGTCTGATAGACCCTCCATCATCTAAGAGACATAGATTCATTATTGTCGCTATGAATTTCTTCTCATAGTGGGCAGAGGCAGTGCCATTATGAGATGTCACATTACAGCATGTCCTTTAAATTTTTAAGTGTCAAATCGCCTACCATTTCGGAGTTTTGTCCATAGTGATTTTCAATAGTGGAACAACCTTCAAAAGCATACAAATCGACAACTTGGTCAAGCAACATGAGATAGACTGGAGATACTCTACAATATACTATCCCAAACCAAATGAACTGGTCAAGGCCTTCAACAAAACACTGGTACAGATCTTAATGAAAACATTGGACAAAAACAAAAGAGATTTTCTTAAGAAATTGTTAGATGCTTTGTGGGCCTACTGGACAATATTCAGAACTCCTACTCGTTGTACACCTTACGTGCTCGTATATGGATCCAAGGCCCTACTACAACTGGAAATTCAGAGACCATCTCTCAGAGTCACCATCGCTAACCAAATCACAATAGAAGAAAGTGCAAAGATCTGACTTAAAGAATTAAAAAGTCTTAAGAAAAAATTACTAGAAGCACAACAAAATTTTGAATTTTACCATGCGAAAATGGTACAAGCTCATGAAAAATTGGTCTGTCCGAGGACATTTAAAGTTTGTGACCTCGTTCTTCTTCTCCATAGACCTATTTTTGGGTGAGGTCTATTAAGGAGGAGCCATTAGGATGGACCATTTGTCGTAGAGAAGGTCTATTAAGGAGGAGCCTACCAGCTAGAGGATTTTCGAGTTAAAAGACTTATGCTACCGATCAATGTATGATATTTGAAGACAAATATACAACTTAATGCTGCTTGAATTTTTTTTTTCAAACTTTGATCATTCAAGCGTAATTTATTTTGCCAATTTTATATGATTGGGTCCAAAATTTTGTAATAAAATTAAACTCAATAAAATGAAAACTTTTAAAGTTGCATACTTCGACTTTCTCCTCTCTACTTTTAATTTTGATATAATACTAAATTAAATAAAATAAAAAAAACATAAATGAAATAATCGTCGCACTTATGTAGAAGAAAATTCTATCTAATACATATTTTGTTTGGTTCTTGTTCTTGTTCCTGCTAAATTTTTGCGCACTAATATTTTTTTGTCATCTGCAGGAAAAATGTCAGGACAAAAGCTGATCTTTACTTTCAACGATGGATAGAATCTCGCACTTTATGAGGAAAGGGTACCTTGGGGTGGCATCATAGACGTCAACTTGGACTTTGATCAGGTCAACGTGAACTATGAGGGTCCTCTAATGGACATAGTCGGTCATCGAGAGAAAGAGGGGCTACCGTCACTATTAAAGATCAACAATAAGGAAGATTTTTCACTAAAGAGGAAGAAAGGGGTAGCATAGCAAAATCAAATGGAAGGGACTAGTCGCCTACTGGTTATGATAACTTTGCCAACAGGGCATCTAGTCAGTGCTAATGATGAGAAACTGCCAGATGCACCGTAAAGAAGCACTCAACTCAGAAATGCCAATCACAAAAAACACAGAGCATTCTTTCATGAAGAAATAAGACATCAGAAAGAGGCAGAAAACTTACTTATCCCAATTCCTGAGGGGAAAATCTATGATCTATTCGTGAGAGAGACTTCCGCTAGTTTGCCTATCACAGAGGACAAGTCAAAGGCTGCTAAAAAGCCAATGTTACAAAAGATTACAGATGAGCTTTGTGCGGAATGCCCGATGTGCAACACCAAGATCCCCAAACAAATACCAGAGACAGGAGCATTTGTGGAATGCTGAGAATGTAAAGTCCTCCATATAGAGTGTTATAACATTCTAGAGGAGTATGCATCTAATAAAAGTAGATTTCAGACTACTGACCACTCAGTTGGAGAATCAGACATCTCATTGGATATAAAGACAGCACAGACATGGAATCCTGTGTATGTTGAAAAGAGGGAGCAACCCCAAAAATCACAGATGATTGTCATGGCAGAATTTGACAAGATGAGTAAGGTTAAGAAAAGAGAGTTTGAATACTATGAAGAAGTTCAGGGAAAATTTGTCAATATAATTGAATATCTAGAACTGTACACCAAAGTCTGTTTTGAAAGTGAGGAAAGAAGCATTCTAGACTACATTTTTGACATAGAGACAGAGGTTGAGCCGGTCTTCTGATGGAAAAAACCTATTCAGAGCCATGAATGTGGATGCATGGAAAGGTAGGATAACCATTCAATGTGGTTGTTGCTACAATTTTACCAAAGATAATCAAGGGAACCCCTCAGGGATATTACGACACAACAAGGTGGATCCATTGCCTCCTACCATAAAGTGGATGATAAAAGGGATGGTCAAATGGAGTGTGTGCCAGCAGATAGTATTCCAAATAATTGTATCATCAACATTTATGAAAATGGAGTCTGTATTCCCCCACATATAGATCACCGTGATTTATTCATACCTTTTTGCACAGTCTCATTCATGAGTAAAAGCAACATTTTGTTTCAAAATTAAATCAACGTTGTCAATCCCGGTGAGTTCAGAGGAGTAGTTGCAATTCCATTATCAGTGATTTTGGTACTAATTTTGAAGGAAAACGGAGATGAACTCACGTAGCATTTCATTTCAAGGGTATGACACCACAAAGTTTCCATTACACTCAGAAGGATGGATGACAATAAGATATTGTATGGATTTTGACCGGATCTAGAATTGGAGGAGCTGTAGTGTTACGAGTAAAGAGACAGTTGTAACTCTAAGTACACAAAAAAAAAAACTCTTATCTTGGAGCGTGGCTTAGTTGTTTAGCTTGATCAAGAGCTTGTCCCACAGAGGACAGATAGACAGTTTTTGTCACCTTTTATATTGCTTCAAAGCAGCATATATGATATGTACTCAACATATGATGTTTCAGATGTATTCAACATGATTGTCTCTTTTCATGCTCTTAGCACATACTTAGTCTGTAACACCTCTCTGAAGCAGCTTAATGAAATTTCATTTAAATTTCAATATATTTGTGAAATAGCCCTATTGTGCGATGGACAAAAAACCACAGAACCATACGTTGGTTCTCAATTATAATGAACAAAGAACAAAATAATAATAAAATTTGATGATAGAAAAATTTAAATAAAAAATCCGTTTTGAAAAAAAATTAACCAACCAAAATTAATTTTTGAAAGTATACTTTGATAATTAAATTTGATAAAAATAACAAGAAAAGAAAACGATAATTTTTTTTTTATTTTGTTTCACTTGAGCTTGAGGTTTCTTACTCTTTGCTTGTGCAGTATGACTATCTTGGTCAACACCAATCTCCTCGCATCTATATGGAGTTTCATACTTTGCACAAAGTCTCACAATCTTTCCTCTCCAATTTCAATCTTCACTTGTCACATATCTCTGAAATTAACAACAAAAACTCTCTACACTACTTTCATATTGTTCTCGTGGTCAATAACTAAATTTTGATTCTCTTCTGTCGAGGTCTGCACCTAAATTCTGATTCTGTTTTTGGAATTGATACCTAAAGTTCAATTCCCATCAAAAGGTCAGTCCCTGAATTCTGATTCCCTTCTTTTGAGGCTGATACTTAAATTCTGATTCTTTTTTGGAATGGATACCTAAATTTCAATTCCCATCTTGGGATCAGTACCTCAATTTTGATTCCCTCCATTCGAGGATGGTACCTAAATTTTGATTCTCTTTCTGCGATTTATACCTAAATTTCAATTCCCTTCTAGGAGTTAGTACCTAAATTTTGATTCCCTTCCTTCGAGGTTGGTACGTAAAATCTGATTAATTTTCTAGGATTGATACCAAAATTTCAATTACCATCTACTGGTCAATACCTAAATTCGGATTCCCTTCTTTTGAGGCAGTACCTAAATTCTAATTATCTTTCTCGGATTGATACCTAAACTTAAATTCCCTTCTCGGAGTCGGAACCTTTATTTTAATTCCCTTCTTTCGAGGTCGATACCTAAGTTCTGATTCTCTTTCTGGGATTGAAACATAAATTTCAATTCCAATCTCGAAATCAGTACCTAAATTTTGTTTCCCTACTTTCGAGGTCAGTACCTAAATACTGATTCTCTTTTTGGAATTGATACAAAAATTTCAATTCCCATATCGGGGTCTGTACCTGAATTTTGATTCCCTCCTTTCGAGGTTAGTACCTAAATTTTGATTCTCTTTTCAGGATTTATACCTAAATTTCAATTCCCTTCTCAGAGTCAATACCTAAATTCTGATTCCCTTCTTTCGATGTTGGTACCTAAATTTTGATTATTTTTCTAGGATTGATACCAAAATTTTAATTCCCATCTATTGCTCAATACCAAAAGTTTGATTCCCTTCTTTTGAGGTCAGTACCTAAATTCTAATTCTCTTTCTCGGATTGATACCTAAATGTGAATTCCCTTCTCGGGGTTAGTACCTTTTTTTTTATTCCCTTCTTTTCAGGTCTGTACCTAAATCCTGATTCTCTTTCTGGGATTGAAAAAAATTTTCAATTCCCATCTTGGGGTCAGCACTTACATTCTGATTCCCTTTTTTTTGGTCGACACCTAAATTCTGTTTCTCTTTTTGGAATTCATACCTATAATTCAATTCTCATCTCGAAGTCAGTACCTAAATTCTGATTCCCTTCGTTTAGAGTCGGTAGCTAAATTCTGATTCTCTTTTTGGAATTGGTGCCTAAATTTCAATTCCCATCTCAGTGTCTGTAACTAAATTGAAATTCCCTTCTTTCATGGTTGGGACCTAAATTTGGAATCTTCTTTTGCAATTGATACCTAAATTTCAATTCCCATCTCTTGGTCAATACCTAAATTCAAATTCCCTTCATTGGGGGTAAGTATATAAATTCTGATTCCCTTTTCCATTTTTTGGGTAGGCTATCACGTCCTATTCCCATTATTACGTTTGAGATAGACTTTGACACCATACTCCCATTTTTGTGCTTGTGTTTTCCACTCAATTCAGTTCCCTTACGCATAGTTTCATTTCCATGAAATTTTTTTTTGAAATCTAAACTCTCTTTGATATATTCAACTCGAATCGAGTCTTCACTGGGACTCCCAATTTGCCTGACAATTGTCCTCGAAATCTCCTTTCTTTTCCCTAGTAAGAGTATCCATTACTCCCCAACGGATATAACTGTCACTTAATTCTATTCTTTATTATAGGTCTCTCGACATAAAAGTTTGTGTTTGTTTTGTTTATCTCTTCAATCAATGCCAATACATACGGTGTGCTTGTCTGGCATAGTAGACCTATTGGGGGTCCTTTTGTTGACCTCACTTTTGGTTAAGGTCTAGTTTCCTCCTTAGTAGCCTAGGGTCTAGTCATAGGACCTTCCTGTTGACTATTCCTAGATGACTAGAAATGGAACCCTCACCCTTAGAAATTCTAAACTCTTCTTTACTCAACTTGAAATTTCACATATTTGTCCTAACCTCTAGCTTTAAGTAGGTAAGGTTAATATGAGGAATCCCAAGGGGGATCCCCATAGGATTACTTGGCCTTAGGGATGACTCTGGTGTTGGTCTAGAGCTACTTCACTTTCTTGCACACCACATCCCACTCACAGCCCTAAACCCAAAATTGTTGATTTTGTTCCCTTGATATCTTGGGAGACCCATGTAGATGGTGCCCCAGACCCACTACCCTTAGGCTAGGGTCTCGCCAAGGCCATTACATAAAGGATCCAAATGGAGGTTCCATTGGTCCATAGCTAAAATAGAGTGCATGGCACCTCATTTTCACAAAAGCACCCCCAAACCCCGAATTTGACCAAAATTCCAATTAGTACAGAAGTACCCAAGTTTGTTCCAAAATCATCTCAAATCATTTGAAATTACCAAAATTTTTCAAAACCTCCCAAATTCAAATTTATGAAATTACCCTCAAGTTTGTCATAATTACAAAATACCCTTGGTGGCCCAAACTTTCCCAAAACTCTCAAAATCATTTCAAATGTCGCCAAAACCAATCTTGACCCCTCAATTAAACCTAATTTGACCAATTTGACCACCTTGACCATAACCCCAAACTGCCCCTAAAGTTCCAATTTCTTTAAATTCACCCCAAATGACCCTAAATTTCATCTCAATTTTCCAAAAATTTAATTCTAAACTCAAATTCAACATTCCTATAATCATTTCAAACTAGATCCAAGCTTAATTGACCCATGCTTTGAGCTCAATTTTGATCCAAACAAAAACCCCCAATTTGACCATATAACACAATCTCACCCAATTGAACCCCATAACCCACTCAATTTCCTTAATTTGGAACCCAAACTCTTCCTAACATTCCTACTAATCAAATTAAGCCCTCAATTAGCCTTCTCAAGCCTCAATTCCATTCAATTTCAAACCAAATTCAAAATCTCCAAATTTTCCCCAATTTAGCACATGCTCAAATTCCAACAAATTGAATGCCCTAACCCTAAAGTTGGCACCCAATTAATGTTGAAACCTCTTTAAGACATTCCTCTTGACCATTTTGAGCTATCAATTTGGATCTATCCAAACCCTAGCCTATCCTAAGCCCAAGTCCAACCCAACACCCCCAACTTGACTAAAAGACCAAATTCCTTCAAATTGAACGACCAAATTAACTCAAAATCACTCCATTTCTTCTCTAAACTCTCTTTAACAAACATATAAATAAAATTGAACAATCAATTAAACTTAATAGAATGGCTAATACAATTCAAACCCAACTTCAAGCCCACTTGTTCCTCATGGACCATTTCTCCAAATTTAACTTAAGCAAGCAAAATTGGCTAACCAAAGACTGCCACAGCCACTAGGTGGACCCTTTGGACCAAAAAAACCCTCTTGAACCATCCAAGGGAAGCTATGGACCAATGGTTACCTAAATTAAGGGATTTCATCCCATTTTTCATTCTAAACCAAAATATCCCCACAATAATGTCAAAGCATTAATGGTTAATCATAATCTGGCTCACCTAACCATCTGACCACCTCCTCTACTCTGGCCAGCCACCCTAGTCACCAAAAAAACCCTAAAATTAAGTGTCATATCTCCAAATTCATACTCAATCGAACCTATCCAAGCTATCCAACCCCAATTCTTCTTGAAGCTCTTCTGCCCTCCACATAAGCAGCTTATTGCACCCATTAATTGACCTTGAGCTCCACCCCAAGACCCTTTATTTATGCTCACATCCTTCATGGACAAATGAGAGAGAGCTCCAATTTCATTGGTGAAACTCTACCAAATTTCTCCAAGAGACTTTCCAGGAACTCTTCAGCTCAAACCAACCATTTTCCCTCTCTCGTTCTCACTGTAAGAGCCCAATTTTGAGCTCAAAATTTCAGTTTAAGCTAGGATAAATTTATACACATGTTCACAGTAGACCAAACTCAAATTATATATGCCCTCACAATCACTAAAGCAAGAGGATTTGATCCCCCACAAAAGCCCCCTCTCAAACAGCCTCTAGCAAAGCTCTAGACAAACACCTGAAATTGAGATTGATTGAAATCATAACTAGACACATCACCAGGGCCTAAGAATTCATCTAAAGGTTCATCAGACCCAACCAAAGCTGCCACAACCATTGAATTGAGGCGTCCCCTCTAAGACAAAAGTTTGAAACTTCAACCCTAAACCGAGCTTCATTTGATTCTCCAAACATATTTACAGTATTTCATACCGTATAAGCCATATAGATATGCTCGTCTTAAGTTGGTGAAGGTGTAGGAGTAAGCCCCATGCAATTTGGTTGAGTCCAAATGAATATCATACGGTTTTAGTGTGAAGAGTTCTCGGGTTAGCTTATTTGGGGACGATGAATGGATGTTGTTTGATAGCACATTTATTCCATGGACCGCTGAGATCGCGTTGGATGATCAGATGGAACAAAATGATAGATCATGTTGCAGCTGAGGTGGTTGGTGACATCAAATGGCAGAGCATCGTGTGGAGCTTTGTAGATGCCAAGGTTGAGGTGACGCTATGGTGGATAAATAGAAAAATAGCACTTTTTCTAAATTAAATAAATACCATAATTTTGAAAAATCAACTTTCTATAGAAAAATGATAAAAATAAAATAATATTACTCAGTGAATAGAGGAGAATAATTTGGGGTAAAAAAAAGTATTTATTAATTCTATGACTTTTAATTAATTATATATTATTTGTAGTATTTTAATTTATTAAGATCAAGCATTGGTCACCATCGCTTGAAATTTTTAGTCATTTCTTATGATAGAGGCTACCTCCTCTAATTTATCCAAGGAAAGATGACATCTCTGTGTCTCTAACTCTAATTCAAGCTAAGATGACTATTTTGGCTTATGTTAAATATATAAGTTAAAATACCACTCAAAAATTTATGGAAATAATTTTAGTAGGTTTCTTTTGGTCAAATAATTTTAGAAAAATTTTATGATGATTTGAATTATTTTGTACATTTCTGCAATTAATTAATAAAAAATTGAAAAAATCAATTTCACACTGTGCATAAAAATCATGTTTACTCAGTGTAAAAATTCAAAAATTATTTCACTAAGTTTGAGCACTAAAGTTGATTTTTTAAGAAACCATGTATTTTTTTACAAAAATAATTAAATTAAATTAAACACACTCAGGAAATTTATGAAAAGTGTTTCTGTGATGTCCTTGTGATTAGAGGCATTTAGAAAAAAAATAAAATTTATTTTTGAGAAAATACTTATTTTTTTAGCTTTATTTCAAATTTAAAATAAATAAAAATAATTAAAAATCCCATTAAATACTTGATTTTTTTAATTTTTCTCTATTAAAAATAAATTTTTAAAAGCTTATAAATAAATTTTCATTATTTTCCCACTACAATAATTATAATAATAAAAAAAATCATGAATTTTTGGCTAAGTGTTTCCTTGACCTATAAGGGCCTCTAGTAATTTTCTGATGAATAAAAACTTTATTTTCGATAAATTAAGAAAAATTAACTTTGAAAATATTGGAAAAGAATAAAGCACAAAACAATAATAAAATTTATTGATAGAAAAATTTGAATAAAAAATCCTTTTTGAAAAAAAAATCAACCAACCATAATTAATTTTTGAAAATATACTTTGACAATTAAATTTATAAAATAACAAGAAAAGAAAATGATAAAATTGTTGATTTTGTTTTACTAGAGCTGTATGTTTCTTACTCTTTGCTTGCACAACATGACTGTCTTGGTCTGCACCAATGTCCTCGCATCCTATTGTACTTTCATACTCTGCACAAAGTCTCACATTCTTTCCTCTCTAATGTTAAATCTTTACATGTCACATATGTCTAAAATTAACACCAAAAACTCTCTACATAACTTTCAAGTTGTTCTCGTGGTCAGTACCTAAATTTTGATTCCCTTCTGTCGAGGTCGACACCTAAATTTTGAAATTGATACCTAAATTTCAATTCTCATCTCGGGGTCAGTACCTAAAATTAGACTCCCATCTTTCGAGGCCAATACCTATATTCTGATTCTCTTTTTGCAATGATATGAACTCCTATCTTCATTTATTTTTTTATCTGACCAATTGAAATGTTTAATCTTAATGAGAGACATGTGTTATTAAATGTGATATGATTTCTTCAACATAGGAAGAATCACATTAGATTTCATGGGAGAGTATGTCATCCATGGGATTGAGTCAAATAAATAGAGAAATATACTTTGTTGGATGCAGAATGAGATGTTTTAAGGTGACACATTAAAACACCCAATTTGGTTTAATTGATTGGAAACTAATGTGAGATTGTTAGTACTCAGGGGAGGGAGTAGTGGGAACTTTGGAGTGGCAGCCGGTATCCTCCCTGCCTAACCACGAAATTAAGGACCAAACTCTAGATTAGTCAATGTTCTTTATAGCACTCGTAAGAGGGTAAGAACTAGAATTGCTCTTATTTAGCACAAAATAATTATTTTATATATTTTTAAATGATTTCAGTTTCTCACAAACCATATACTCATTTTAAAGGGGAAGGATGCTTTCTTAAATTTGAAATTTTTGTCACAACAACAACTTTGTTCAATAATTACAATTTAAATAATAATAAAATTTGAGGATAGCAAAATCTAAATAAAAATCCTTTTTTAAAAAAATCAACCAACCAAAATTAATTTTTGAAAATATACTTTGATGATTAAATTTGATAGAAATAATAAGAAAAGAAAATAATACATTTTTTGATTATGTTTCACTTGAGCTCGAGGTTTCTTACTCTTTGCTTGCACAACATGACTGTCTTAATCTGCAACAATTTCTTCGCATCCTTATGGAGTTTCAAACTCTACAAAAAATCTCACAATCTTTCCTCTACAATGTCAATCTTCACATGTCACATATCTCAAAAATTAGCACCAGAAACTCTTTACACTACTTTCATGTTATTCTCATGGTCAATACCAAAATTTTGATTCCATCCTATCGACGTAGGCAACTAAATTTTGATTCTCTTTTTAGAATTGATACCTAAATTTCAATTCCCATCTCAGGTCAACATCTAAATTCTTATTCCCTTCTTTGGAGGCTGATACCTAAATTCTGATTCTCTTTCTGGAATGATTTGAACTCTGATCTTCATTTATTTTTTAATCTGGCCAATTAAAATATTCTAACTTTTTGAGAAACATATGTTCTTAAATGAGATATGATTTCTACAACATAGGAAGAATCACATTTGATTTCATGGGAGAGTATGTCATCCATTGGATTTGGTGCAAATAAATAGGGAAATATACTCTGTTGGATACAGAATGAGGATTCTAAGGTGATAAATTAAAAACCCCAATTTAGTTAAGTTTAGTGGAAATAAAATTTGAGATTGTTAGTACTTAAAGGAGGGAGTAGTGAGAGCTCTGGGGTGGCAACCGGTATCCTCCCAGCTTAACCACAAAATTATGGACCAAACTCTGGATTAGTCAATTTTCTTTATTGCATTCAAAAGAGGGTAAACAATAGATCTGCTCCTATTTTGCACAAAAAAAAATTTTTATATAATTTTAAATGATTTTAATTTCTTCACAAACTGTAAACTCATTGTAAAGGGGAAGGATGTTTTCTTAAATTTGAACTTTTTTTCATAACAAAAACATTGTTTAATGTTTGCAATTCAAATAATAACAAAACTTAATGATAACAAAATTTAAATATAAAATCCTTTTTGAAAAAAAAATCAACAAACCAAAATTAATTTTTGAAAATATACTTTGATAATTAAAATTGATAAAAATAACAAGAAAAGAAAATGACAAATCTATTGATTTTGTTTCACTTTGGTACAAGGTCTCTTTCTCTTTGCTTGTGCAACATGATTGCCTTGGTCTGCACCAATATGCTTGCATCCTTATGGAGTTTCATACTTTGCACAAAGACTCACAATCTTTCCTCACCAATGTCAAATCTTCACATGTCACATATCTCCAGTACCTAAATTTTGATTCTCTTTTGCCAAGATCAGCAAAATTCTCATTCTCTTTTTGGAATTGATACCTAAATTTTAATTCCCATCTCAGGATCAACACCTAAATTGTGATTCCCTTTTTTGAGGATGATACCTAAATTCTGATTTTCTTTTTGAAATTGATACCTAAATCTCAATTCTCATGTTGGGGTCAGTACCTGAATTTTGATTCCCTTCATTCGAGGTTGGTACCTAAATTTTGATTCTCTTCCTCGGATTTATACCGAAATTTCAATTCCCTTCTCTTGGTCAATACCTAAATTTTGGTTCCCTTCTTTCATGGTTGGTACTTAAACTCCAATTCTCTTTCTGGGATTGATAACAAAATTTTAATTCCCATCTATTGGTCAATACCTAAATTCTGATTCCCTTCTTTTGAGGTCAGTACCTAAATTCTAATTCTCTTTCTCGCATTGATACCTAAACTTCAATTCCCTTCTCGGGGCCAATACCTTTATTCCAATTCCCTTCTTTAAAGGTCGATACCTAAGATCCGATTAACTTTTTGGGATTGAAACATAAATTTCAATTCCAATCTCAGGGTAAGTACCTAAATTTTGACTCCCTTCTTTCTAGGTCGGTACCTAAATGTCGATTCTCTATTTGGAATTGATACCTAAATTTCAATTCCCATATGGGGGTCAATACCTGAATTTGGATTCCCTCCTTTCAAGGTTGGTACCTAAATCTTTATTCTCTTTTTGGGATTTATACCTAAATTTCAATTCCCTTCTCGGAGTCAATACTTAAATTCAGATTTCCTTCTTTCGATGTTGGTTCCTAAATTCTGTTTCTTTTACTAAGATTAATACCAAAATTTTAATTCACATCTATTGCTCAATACCATAAGTTTGATTCCCTTCTTTGGAGGTAAGTACCTAAATTCTAATTCTCTTTCTCGGTTTGATACCTAAACTGGAATTCCCTTCTCGGGGTCAAAACCTTTATTCTAATTTCCTTCTTTTGAGGTCTGTACCTAAGTTTCAAATCTCTTTCTGGGATTGAAACATAAATTTCAATTCACATCTAGGGCCAGTACTTATATTCTGATTACCTTCTTTCAAGGTCAGTACCTAAATTCTAATTCTCATTTTGGAATTGATACCTAAATTTCAATTCTCATCTCAAGGTTAATACCTAAATTCTGATTCCCTTCTTTCGGAGTAGGTAGCTAAATTCTGATTCTCTTTTTTGAACTGATACCTCAATTTCAATTCTCATCTCGGTGTCTCTAACTAAATTGAAATTCTCTTCTTTCATGATTGGGACCTAAATTTTGAATCTTCTTTTGCAATTGATACCTAAATTTCAATTCTCCTCTCATGGTCAGTACCTAAATTCCAATTCACTTCATTCGGGGTAAGTACATTAATTATGATTCCCTTTTCCACCTTTGGGGTAGGCTATCACATCCTATTCCCATTATTATTTTTGAGATAGGCTATGACACCATATTCCCATTTTTGTGCTTGTGTTTTCCACTCAATTTGGTTCCCTTGTACATAGTTTCATTTCCTTGAAATTTTAATTTGAAATCTAAACACTCTTTGATATATTCAATTCAAATCGAGTCTTCGCTAGGACTGTCAGTTTGCCTGACAATTGTGCCTGAAATTTCCTTTCTTTTCCCTAGCAAGAGTATCCATTACTCCCCAGCGAATATAACTGTCACTTAATTCTATTCTTCGTTCTTGGTCTCTCGACATAAAAGTATGTGGTTGTTTTGTTGATCTCGTCGATCAATGCCAATACGTGCGGTGTGCTTGTCCGACATAGTAGACCTATTAGGGGTACATTTGTTGACCTCACTTTTGGTTAATGTCTTGTATCCTCCTTAGTAGCCTAGGGTCTAGCCATATGACCTTCCTATTGACTATTCCTAGATGACTAGAAATGGAACCCTCACCATTACAAATTCTGAACACTTCTTTACTCAACTTGAAATTCCACATGTTTGTCCTAACCTCTAGCTTGAAGTAGGTGGGGTTAATATGAGGAAGCCCAAGGGGGATCCCCATAGGAGTACTTGGCCTTAAGGTTGACTCTGGGTGTTGGTCTAGAGCTACTTCACTTTCTTGCACACCACATCCCAGTCACAGCCCTAAACACAAATTTGTTGATTTTGATCCCTTGATATTTTGGGAGACTCATGTAGATGGTGCCCGAGACCCACTAGCCCTAGGCTTTGGTCTAGCCAAAGCCAGTACATAGAGGACCCAAATGGAGGTTCCATTAGTCCATAGCTAAAATATGGTGCTTGGCACCTCATTTTCACAAAAACACCCCCAAACCTCAAATTTGACCAAAATTCCAAAAATTACACAAGGACCCAAGTTTGTTCCAAAATCATCTCAAATCATTTAAAATTACCAAAATTTCTCAAAACCTCCCAAAATTTTCAAATTTATCAAACTACCCCCAAATTTGTCATAATTACAAAATACCCTTGGTGGCCCAAACTTTTCCAAAACCCTCAAAATTATTTCAAAGGTCTCCAAAACCAATTTGGTCCCCTCAATTAGACCTAATTTGACCAATTTGACCACTTTGACCATGACCCCAAACTACCCCTAAAGTCCCAATTTCTTTAAATTCACCACAAATGACCCTAAATTTTATCTCAATTTTCCCCAATTTTAATTCTAAACTTGTCGGCAATGTTTTAGGTTGGTTTGTTGGGTTGCCCGTGAGAAGCTGTCGGTCATCAGAATCAAAATCCCGTCGCCCGTTTTGGAAGGACGTTGAAGTATGAAATCAAACTGACCACATATTTTTCATAGTTTAAAATGAAAAAGCACTGTACCTCAAATCCTGTATCTATCCTGAAGGATAAACACAAGAATTGAGGATGAGGCTCGATCAAATAAACTAAGGAAAGTATGACGTATGTTTGGTCTGTGAAACATTTATATTTGCCGACAAGTTCCCCTATTTAATATATAGGGTTAAATAGGGTTTATATTAAGCTCGGTCCGGACATGCTTCCTAAAAGAGCAAGCCCCTATAGTTAATTACATCTTAAATGACCAAAGTCACTTAAGAAGACTCTCGATAAAAATCAAGAAAAATTATCTTCAAGGAATTTCAAAGGGTGGGACTCTTCAACGAAATGAGATGTAGAGGTGTGAAAGGGGATTGATTAAAATTTGGAACATTTTATTGTAGAATCCAAAGGAA
>NEWO01000623.1:148603-162399 GCA_003013225.1 Phalaenopsis aphrodite
ACCCAGAGGAATCCATCACAGCAATTTAATGCAAATGTGTTTGGATTTGGCAAAGATATCTTAATCATGTGCATTTTTGGAAATAAGATCCCTTAATTTGGGGGACCTTTGGTCCATGGCTCGATTTAGGTGATTTCATGGTGCTTGGACTGGTCACTAAGTCCAACTAATTGCTGTGATGGAGTTAATTTTGTGGCTTTAAGGTGGTTAGGTCACATTTAGTGTACGGGTCCAAGTGGGCCTGAATAATTGTTGCATTTGGTGTAGATGATCATAAGGAACAACTTTGGTGAATGATGGAAGTGTTTTTGAACTCAGTTGAAGGGTCAATTCGATGGAATTTTGAACTTTAATCAATTTGGTAATGTTGGGCTAGGCTTGGGTCTAACTTGGGTTAACCTTGGGCTAAGTCAAAATTTATTATTGTAAATGGTCAATAAGGACCCCGTGAAGAGTTTTCAACATGAATTGGATGCCAATTTAGAGGTTAAGGCAATCAATTGGGTGAAATTTAGGGACTTAGCCAATTTGGGGCTAAATTTGGAAATTTTGGATTTAGGACAAAATAAAATGGATTTGAGGCTTCAAAAATGCCAATTGATAGTTGATTTTGATGTATAAGAATGTAATAAAGATTTTGCAACATAAATTGAGGCCAATTGACTAGGCTATGGGTTCAATTTGGTAAGATTAAGTCATATGGTCAAAATTAGGGTTTTGACCCAAATCAAAATTGAGCTCAACTCATGGACCAATTGAGCTTGGATTTGGTTTAATTTGGTCATATCAAAAGTGAATTTTAGTTTAGGATTGGAATTGGAGAAAATTAAGATCAAATTGATGGACATTTCAGTTGGATTTAGGAGAATTTGAGTCTTTAAAGGGAAATGTGGGGATTTTGGTTAAAGACGGTCAAATTGGCCAAAGTGGGTCATGTGCTAGTTGAAAGAAATTAAATTGGAAATATTTGGGATTTTTTGGGATTTTCTGGGAATTTTCGAATTTTTGGGATTTTGAGCTTTGGAGGGGTATTTTGGTAATTTGGTGGTGTTTTAGGGGCAAAATGCCAAGATGGGTGTTTTGGTAGAGTTGAGGTACCAATCATCACCAATAAGCCATGAACCAATGGAAATCCCATTTTGGGTCCTCTACATAGTGGTCTTAGCTAAACCATGACCCTAGGGCTAGCAGGTTTAGGGGACCATCTATATGAGTATCCCAAAAGATCAAGGGATCTAGGCTAGAGATTTCAGTTCAGGGTTGTGAGGGATTGTAAGTGTAGATGAGTGTAGTGAGTGTAGTGAATGCCTTAGCTCCAGACCAACACCCAAGGTCAACCCTAAGGTCCAGCAATCCTAAGGGTGACTCATCCCGAGTTTGCCCCACAGCGACCCCACCTACTAAGTACTTAGAGCTTGAGACCAACATGTGGAACATCAGGTTGAGTAAAGAAGAGGGTAGAATTTCTAATGGTAAGGGTGCCTAATCTAGTTTTCTAGGAGTAGTCAACAGGAAAAGTCTTATGGCTAGACCGTTGGCTACTAAAGAGGAATAACTATACCTCGACCAAAAATGAGGTCAACAAAACTCAAATTCATCATTCCTATGATCATTTCAAAGCAGATCCAAGCTTAATTGACCTATGCTTTCAACTCAATTTTAATCCAAACCAAAACCCCCAATTTGACCATATAACCCAATCTCACCCAATTGAACCCCATAGCCCACTCAATTGCCTCAATTTGGATCTTAAACTCCTCCTAACATTCCTACTAATCAATTTAAGCCCTCAATTGGCCTTCTCAAGCCTCAATTCTATTCAATTTCAAACCAAATTGAAAATCTCCAAATTTTCCCCAATTTAGCCACATGCTCAAATTCCACTAAATTGAATGCCCTAACCCTAAAGTTGGCACCCAATTGATGTTGAAAATCTTTAATACATTACCCTAGACCATTTTGAGCCATCATTTTGGACCTATCCTAACCCTAGCCTATCCTAAACCCAAGTCCAACCCAACACCCCCAAATTGACTAAGAGACCAAATTCCTTCAAATTGAACTTCCAAATTAGCTCAAAACCACTTTATTTCTTCTCTAAACTCTCTTTAACAAACATCTATATCAAATTGAACAATCAATTGAGCTTAATAGAATGGCTAGTACATATCAAACCCAACTTCAAGCCCACTTGACCCTCATGGACCATTTCTCCAAATTTTGCTTAAGCAAGCCAAATTGGCCAACCAAAGACCACCACAGCCACTAGGTGGACCCTTTGGACCAAGAAAAACCCTCTTAAACCATCCAAGGGAAGCTATGGACCAATGGTTACCAAAATTAAGGGATTTCAACCCATTTTTTATTCTAAACCAAAATATTTCCACAATCATGCCAAAGCATTAAAAGTGAATCATAATTAACCTCCAACTGGCTCACCTAACCATCTGACCACCTCCTCTACTCTGGCCAGCCACCCTAGTCACCCAAAAACCCCAAAATTGAGTGTCATATCTCCAAATTCAAACTCAATCGAACCTAACAAAGCTGTCCAACCCCAACAATTCTTTGCAGCTCTTTTGCCCTCCACATAAGCAGCTTGTTGCACCCATTAATTGACCCTGAGCTCCACCCCAAGACCTATATTTATGCTCACTTCCTCCATGGATAAATGAGAGAGAGATCCAATTTCATTGGTGAAACTCTATCAAATTGCTCCCAGAGACTTTCCAGGAACTCCTCAGGTCAAGCCAACCATTTTTCCCTCTCTGGTTCTCACTGTAAGAGCCCAATTTTGAGCTCAAAATTTCAGTTAAAGCTAGGATAAAGTTCTCCACATGTTTACAATAAACCAAACTAAAATTATCTATGCCCACACCATCACCAGAGCAAGAGGATTTGATCTCCCACAAAAGCTTCCTTTTAAACAACCTCTAGCAAAGCTCTAAACCAATACATGAAATTGAGCTTGATTGAAATCATACCTAGACTCATCACCAGGGCCTAGGAATTCATCTGAAGGTTCATCAGACCCAGCCAAAGCTGCCACAACCATCAAATTGAGTCCTCCCCTCTCAAAAAATGGTTTTGAACTTCAATCATAAACTGAGCTTCATTTGAATCTCTGAACGTATTTACTGTATTTCATACCATATAAGCCATATAAATATGCTCGTCTTAAGTTGATGAAGGTTTAGGAATAAGAACCAAGCAATTTGGTTGAGTCTAGATGAAGATCATACGATTTTAGTGTGAAGAGTTCTCAGGTAGCTTATTTGGGGACGATGAATGGATGTTGTTCGATCGCGCATTTATTCCATGGATGATTGAGATCGCATTGGATGATCAGATGGAGAGAAATGGCAGATCATGTTGCAGCTGAGGTGGTTGGTGACGTCAAATGGCGGAGCACCGTGTGGAGCCTTGTAGATGCCGAGGTTGAGGTGGCGCCATGGTGGATAAATAAAAAAATAGCACTTTTTCTAATTTAAATAAATACCATAATTTTGAGAAATCGTATTTTTCTATAGAAAAAATATAAAAATAAAATAAAATTACTCAGTGAACTTATGAGAATAATTTAGGGTAAAAATAAAAATTATTTGTTAATTTTATGATATATAATTAATTAAATGCTCTTTGTAGTATTTTAATTTATTAAGATCAAGCATTGCTCACCATCGCTTGAAATTCTTAGGGTTCATTTCTTATGATTGAGGCTATGTCCTCTGATTTTTCCAAGGACAGAGGACATCTCTGTGTCTCCAACTCTAATTTCATGATGATTTGAATTATTTTGTACATTTCTACAATTAATTAATAAAAAAATGAAAAAATTAATTTCACACTGTGCATAAAAATCATGTTTACTCACTGTAAAAATTAAAAAAATTATTTGACTAAGTTTGAGCACTAAAGTTGATTTTCTAAGAAACCGCGTATTTTTTTTACAAAAATAATTAAAATAAATTAAAGACACTTAGGAAATTTATGAAAAGTGTTTCTCTGATTTCATTGTGAACAAGGGGCATTTAGAAAAAATAAAATTTATTTAAGAGAAAATACTTATTTTTTTAGCTTTATTTTGAATTTTAAATAATTAAAAATAATTAAAAATCCCAAAAAATACTTGATTTTTTCTAATTTTTCTTCACCTAAGAGGTCCTCTAGAAATTTTCTGATGAATAAAAACTTTATTTTCGATAAATTAAGTAAAATCAACTTTGAAAATAGTGGAAAAGAACAAAGCACAAAACAATAATAAAATTTGTTGATAGCAAAATTTGAATAAAAAATCCTTTTTGAAAATAAAATCAACCAACCAAAGTTAATTTTTGAAAATACAATTTTACAATTAATTTTTTTAAAATAACAAGAAAAGAAATGATAAAATTGTTGATTTTGTTTCACTAGAGCTCTATGTTTCTTAATCTTTGCTTGCGCAACATAACTGTCTTGGTTTGCACCAATCTCCTCGCATCCTTGTGGACTTTCATACTCTGCACAAAGTCTCACAATCTTTCCTCTGCAATGTTAAATACTCACATGTCACATATCTCTGAAATTAACACCAAAAACACTCTACACAACTTTCATGTTATTCTCATGGTTAGTTCCTAAATTTTGATTCCCTTCTATCGAGGTCAGCACCTACATTCTACTTCTCTTTTTGAAATTGATACCTAAATTTTAATTCCCATCTCGGGTTCAATACTAAAATTCGAACTCCCTTCTATCGAGGCCAATACCTAAATTCTGATTCTCTTTTTGGAATGATTTGAACTCCTATCTTTATTTATTTTTTCATCTAGCCAATTGAAATGTTCAAACTTGTTGAGAGACATGTGTTCTTAAATGAGATATGATTTCTACAACATATGAAGAATCACATTGGATTTTATGGGAGAGTATGTTATCCATGGGATTGGCTGCAAAAAAATAGGGAAATATACTTTGTTGGATACAGAATGGGAGGTTTTAAGGTGACAGATTAAAACACCCAATTTGGTTCAATTGATTGGAAACTAATGTGAGATTGTTAGTACTCAGGGGAGGGAGTAGTGGGAACTCTGAAGTGGCAGCCGATATCCTTCCAGCCTAACCAAAAAATTAGGGACCAAACTCTAGATTAGTCAACGTTATTTATAGCACTCGTCAGAGGATAAAGACAAGAATTGCTTCTATTTGGCACAATACAATTTTGTTTATATATCTTTAAATGTTTTCAATTTCTTCAAAAACCATATACTCATTGTAAAGAGGAAGGATACTTTCTTAAATTTGAAATTTTTGTCACAACAAAAACTTTGTTTAATGTTTGCAATTTAAATGATAAAAAAATTTGATGATAGCAAAATCTAAATAAAAAATTCCTTTTTAAAAAAAAATCAACCAACCAAAATTAATTTTTGAAGATATACTTTGACGATTAAATTTGATAGAAATACCAATAAAAGAAAATGATAAATTTTTTTTATTTTGTTTCACTTGAGCTCGAGCTTTATTACTCTTTTCTTTCACAACATGACTGTATTGATCTGCACCAATCTCTTCGCATCCTTATGGAGTTTCGTACTCTACAAAACTATCACAATCTTTCCCTCCAATGTCAATCTTCAGATGTCAAATATCTCTAAAATTAACACCACAAACTCTCTGCACTACTTTCATGTTATCCTCGTGGTCAGTACCAAAATTTTCATTCCATCCTATCGAGGTCAGCAACTAAATTCTGATTCTCTTTTTGGAATTGATACCAAAATTTCAATTCCCATCTTAGGTCAGCACCTAAATTCTTATTCCCTTCTTTGGAGGCGGATACCTAAATTCTGATTCTCTTTTTGGAATGATTTGAACTCTGATCTTCATTTATTTTTTAATCTGGCCAATTAAAATGTTCAAACTTATTGAGAGACATATGTTTTTAAATGAGATATCATTTCTAAAACATAGGAAGAGTCACATTTGATTTCATGAGAGAGTATGTCATCCATTGGATTGGGTGCAACTAAATAGGGAAATATATTCTGTTGGATACAGAATGAGAGATTGTAAGGTGACAGATTAAAACCCCCAATTTGGTCAAGTTGATTGGAAACTAATGTGAGATTATTAGTACTCAGGGGAGGGAGTAGTGGGTGCTCTGGAGTGGCAGCCGATATCTTCCCAGCCTAACCACAAAAATATGGACCAAACTCTGAATTAGTCAATTTTCTTTATAGCACTCAAAAGAGGGTAATGAATACAATTGCTCATATTTTGCACAAAATAATTTTCTTAAATAATTTTAAATAATTTCAATTTCTTCACAAATCGTATGCTCATTGAAAAGGGGAAGGATGCTTTCTTAAATTTTAACATTTCTCACAACAAAAACATTGTTTAATGTTTTTAATTCAAATAATAATAAAATCTGATGATAGACAAAATTTAAATTAAAAATCCTTTTTGAAAAAAAATCAACCAACCAAAATTATTTTTTGAAAATATACTTTGACAATTAAATTTGATAAAAATAACAAGAAAATAAAATGATAAATTTGTTGATTTTGTTTCACTTAAGTACAAGGTTTCTTCCTCTTTGCTTGCGCAGCATGATTGCCTTGGTCTACACCAATCTCCTTACATCCTTATGGAGTTTCATACTCTGCACAAAGACTCACAATCTTTCCTCTCCAATGTCAAATCTTCACATGTCACATATCTCTGAAATTAACACCTGAAACTCTCTACACTACTTTCATGTTGTTCTCATGGTCAGTACCTAAATTTTGATTCCCTTTTGTCAAGGTCGGCAAATTTCTGATTCTCTTTTTGGATTTGATACTTAAATTTTAATTCCCATCTTGGGATCAACACCTAAATTCTGATTCCCTTTTTTTGAGGCTCATACCTAAATTCTAATTCTCTTTTTGAAATTGATACTTAAATTTCAATTCCCATCTCGGGGTCAGTACCTGAATTTTGATTCCTATCATTCGAGGTTGGTACCTAAATTCTGATTCTGTTTCTGGGATTTATACCTAAATTTCAATTCCCTTCTCAAGGTCAGTACCAAAATTCTAGTTCCCTTCTTTTGAGGTTGGTACCTAAATTCCAATTCTCTTTCTGGGATTGATAACAAAATTTCAATACCCTTCTCTTGGTCAATACCTAAATTCTGATTCTCTTCTTTCGAGGACGGTACCAAAATTCTAATTAACTTTCTCAGATTGATACCTAAATTTCAATTCCCATCTCGGGGTCAGTACCTATATTCTGATTCCCTTCTTTCGAGGTCGGTACCTATGATCCGATTCTATTTCTAGGATTGAGATATGAATTTCAATTCCCATTTTCGGGTCTGTACCTAAATTTTGATTCCCTTCTTTTGAGTATGGTAGCTAAAGTCCGATTCACTTTTTTGAAATGAAAACCAAAATTTAAATCCAAGGTTCCCCTTTTTCAGAGTCAGTACCAAAATTCTTATTGTCTTTTGGGAATTGATTCCTAAATTTTAATTCCCATCTTGGTGCCAGTACTTAAATTCGTCTTCCCTTCTTTTGAGATCCATACCTAAATTTTGAATCTCTTTTTGCATTTGATACCTAAATTTCAATTCCCATCTCGGGGTCAGTACCTAAATTCTAATTCCCTACTTTCTGGGTTAGTATATAAATTCTGATTTTCTTTTCCACCTTTAGAGCAGGCTATCATGTTCTATTACAATCCTTACCTTCGAGGTAGGATTAGATGTCGTATTCCCATTATTACTTTCGGGATAGGCTTTGACTTCATATTCTCATTAATGTGCTTGTGTTTTCCACTCAATTCGGTTCCCTTGCACATAATTTCATTTCCATAAAATCTTATTTTGAAATCTAAACACTCTTTGATATATTCAGTTCAAATCGAGTTTTCACTGGGACTACCAGTTTGCCTGACAATTGCCACGAAAATTTCCTTTCTTTTCCCTAACAAGAGTGTTTATTACTCCCCAGCGGATATCACTGTCAGTTAATTGTACTCTTCATTCTAGGTCTCTTGACTTAAAAGTTTGCATTTATTTTGTTGATCTCGTTGGTCATTGCCAATTGGTGCGGTGTGCTTGTCTGGCACAGCAGATCTATTGGGTGTCCATTTGTTGACCTTACTTTTAATTGAGGTCAAGTTTCCTCTTTAGTAGCCTAGAGTCTAGCTATAGGATTTTCCTATTGACTATTCCTAGATGACTAGAAATGGAACCCTCACCAATCGAAATTCTAAACTCTTCTTTACTCAACTTGAAATTCCACAATTGTTCATGACCTCTAGCACTAAGTAGGTGGGGTTCATATGAAGAAGCTAGTTCAAGGGGGATCTCCAAAGGACTACTTGGCCTTAGGGTTTACTCAAGGTGCTGGTCTAAAGCTAGTTCACTTACTCATACACCACATCCCACTCACAACCCTAAACCCAAACTTGTTGACTTTGATCCCTTTATATTTTGGGAGACTAAGGTAAATGGTCCCCAAGACCCACTAGCCTTAGGCTAGGGTCTAGCTAAGACCAGTACATATAGGACCCAAATGGAGGTTTCATTGGTCCATAGCTAAAATAGGGTGCTTGGCACCTCATTTTCACCAAAACAACCCTAAACGCCAAATTTGACCAAAATTCCAAAAATTACACAAGTACCCAAGTTGAAAAGATCCTAAAAGAAAAGAAAAAAAAGAAAAAGAAAAGAAAAAAATATAAGTGAGGAGAAGCTTGAAGAAATGTCTAATAAAAAATTTGCTTCACTTGAATCAACTTATACGAAAAGCTTTATTACATTTTTGAAACTTATATTGGATTATTACTAGCATTCCTAGTAAAGTTTTCATGAAGTTTTTTTTTCATATGAATGTTCAAATGTCCTTAATATGACAAATTGCAATTCTTTCTGAAATGAATAGAGATATTGAAATCTTAAATTTAATTACTAAGTATTCCAAGAATTAGAACTTGAATCAAAGGTATTTAAGGCTTCTTCTTAAATTTTATTATTCTATTTATTAAAATAAAGTATAGAAGTTATAAGTTAATCTCTATCTTAAATTATATGTTTTTATGTAATAAAAGTGTCACTTGAGGACAAATAACATTTAAGTTTCAGGGATTTTGATGCACCAAAGTAATATATTATTTTAAGTACCTATTTTATGCTTATTTATCATGATATTTCACTTTAAAAAAGGGTACTTTTGTGTTTTGTTACAGATATATCATTTTTAGGCAAGTGGAGCAAAAATTGCAAGAAGGTTAAAATTTGGAGCAAAAAGAGCCAATTTTGGATTCTGTCGCATCATGCGCCATATTGGCGCATGATGCACTAAAATTCAGAGAGCTGGCACATGATGTGCCAGATCGACGCATGATATGCCAGGGATGAGTTTTTCAAATTAAAGTAGCTCGAGACGAATTTTGCTCGAATTTTCAAAGGGACACCTGTTCTACACACCCCTTGGAGTGATTCAATGCTTTTAATCACTTTGGAAGGGAGATGACTCTTCGATCAAATAACACATCTTTTGAATTCAAAAGAGTTGACTTTGGATAGGATTTTGGAGAGAATTTTAATTTTTTTTCCAAAGGAGGCAACCCACAATAAAAGGAGAAAACTTGAAGAACTTTTATGAGAGACAAAAAGAGAGCTTTTGGGGGCTGGCGTGATTTTTTTGTAGCTTTGTAAGAGGAGAGGGAAAATGAGAGATTTCTTTTCGATTACATTTCTAAGAGAGAATTTGGAGTGATTGTAAAGAGAGAAAAGCTTGGAAAGAACTTCTAGGAATTTGCTTGGGAAGGATTGTGAGATAAGTTGTAGTTTTATTTCTTTTGATTTGTAAACTCGTATTTATATATGAATTTCACGTCTTATTGTATCATTCTCATGAATTTCGAGTACTCTTCTTTATCCTTCTCCCTACTTTGAAGATATGGTTTTCTGAATAATAGATTTTGTTTTCTACTGCTTTAAATGACAATAATTTGTGATGATTTGAACTCCGATCTTCATTTAGAAACTAAAACTTAAAATAAAAAGAAAAGTGGGTGGCGACTTGTGGTGGTTGGCTCTGAATCTTGTGGATGGATTATTATTTCTTCAATCTAATTTTTCTTTCATAATTTTCCAAATGGCGCCCTAGGGTCTCTTCAATACGTGTCCCCATTCAATGAATCTTCTTTAAGTTGCCTCATTCAAAAGCCAATTGAATGAATTTTAGTGTCCATTAACTATTTCCCCCATTTTCACCAAAATACATCCTAAAAAATTCATCCAAATTCAATGAATCATCAAGTAACTACTTTTGGCGCTTAAGTGCTAGGTACCTGCTCATAGGCGCGGCTCTCCTTGTTTAACTGGCGCATAAGCGCCAGTTATGAGCGCTGGCGCTTACGCGCCTAAGTTCATTTTCACACCTTCATCATTTTTGCTCCAAATTTGAACCTTTTTCACTCATTTCACTATTTTTCATCCCTTTCGTTGTACCTGAAATAAAAACCCACAAATACCTTTCATTAAAGTGTAATGTCTCAAAAACAGGTATAAAAATATTCACATTAAGGCTATTAATTTTAAGTGTATCAGGAGCCTACCTCTCGGGTTGTCTAGTGCTTAAGCATGAGATCTTAGCGCTTAGGTGCCAATGCACAAATTTTGATATTTTTTATTGTAAGTAAAATGCATATCAAGCCTAATCCAATCCCTCAAAAATGGTCGTATAAATATTTAATAACTATTTTTTTCCCCTACAACTCTCCTCTTTCTCAAATTAAGAAATATTAACTAATTTGATTCAAAAAAAATAACACAAAATTTTACACACAAAGAGACATATTAATTCACAAAGAAATACAAAGATTTGTGATGCATAATTTCTCTATCCAAGGAAACTTGGATGAGATAGATCCTATACACAAGCACTAAAAAAACATAACACTAAAAACGCATAAAAAAACTTAATACTAATATCACAACACCTAACACAAACAAACACTAAACTTAGAACTTAATTCTACTCTCTTTCTGGTTGAACAAGTCCTGGCCTTTCTTTAGTTTCTCCTAAAGCATTTTAAATTTAAAGTTGATAGAATGGACGGTGGTGAAGAACTTTGGTTGACTCTTCTTTAATCTATTTGTTTTTCAAATACATAGCCATGTCTGCTTCTTATATAGAACTCTTGTGGCTAAAATTCATCTTACGTTTCCATCCAATATGCTCTAAATGTGTGATACCTTCATTCATATTTGCTTAAATTGAAGCCACTACAGCCTCAATCATTGTGATTTTCTTTGTTATTCCTTCCATACTAACGGCTAGGAAAACGTTGTATAACCCTTGTGCACTTTGACTAATGAACTTCTTCTTTATGGATTCCTCCTTTTTCTTCAAATCAATCTCCCAAGAAGAAATTTTTTCAAGATCTTACGCTCTACATTTAGATTTTATGGCTAAAATTCAACTGGGTGAGAATTCTCTTCATTCTCTTCTTTTTACTGACTTTAGACCAAACCTAAAAATACTAGACAGGTTTTCAAACTAGTAACCCATGTTAAAACCCACTAAAACAAGTTTAAATCTTCTAGAAAAATAATTTGACACTTTTAGTTAACTGCCGCGCTTAAGGACCGAATGTTGACACTTAAGCATCGGTGCTTAATTTAGCACAGGTCAGCTTAACGTCCAAGTACTCACTCTAACATTTCTAAGTCATCTTTTAAGGACTTAGAATCATCACTAAATCATTATATATTCAAAATATTACCACATTTCTCTTTATCAAACACAAAAACATAATATTCAAAACAAAAAAGCACAGATAACTATGGGTTGCCTCCCACAAAGCAATTGGTTTAACGTCATCAGCCCGATGTAACCAGTGTTAATTCTGGTTGACCCAACAACATGACATCATTTAATTTAATTGATCCCTTATAAAGTAGGCTTCGAGTCTATGACCATTCACTATGAGTATTTTCTCACTTTTAGGATCTTTGATATGGATAGCTTCAAAGGGATAAACTTTTATCACAACAAATGAGCTAATCCACCAAGATTTAAGTTCACCTAGAAATATTCTTAACCTTGCATTATATAGCAAAACTTGTTGCCATAGCTCAAATTTTTTTGTAAGAATCCTCTAACCATGCCACAACTTCATCTTTTCTTTATAATTATTAGCACTTTCACAAAATTCATTCCTTATCTCTTCAAGCTCATTTAATTATAATAGTCTTTTCTCACCAACATCATTTAAATTATAATTAATCTATTTAATAGCACGATTTGTTTTATGCTCAAGTTCATCCGGTAAATGACAAGATTTCTCAAATATTAGCCTACATGGGGACATTCCTATAGGAGTTTTATATGCAATACTATAAGCCAACAAAGCATAATCAAGTTTGATTGACTAATCCATTTTAGTTGGATTCACAAACATTCCCAATATTATTTTAATCCGACAATTATATAATTCAGCCAAACCACTTGTCAGAGTATGATAAGCAGTAATAATTTGATGGTTGATATAATATTTCTTTAATTATTTTTCAATTTTGCATTTCTGAAATGACTTCTCTAATTAGTTATGATCACTCTCGGCATCCTAAATCTACAGAATATGTTCATTCTTAATAACTTTGCAACACTTTGAGCGTTACATTGAGATAAAGAAACAACTTCTATCCATTTGGATACATAGTCTACTGCTATCAATATACATAAATTTACGAAAGATGGTATAATTGGTCCCATCAAATTTAATCCCCAAACATCAAATATCTCAACTTCCAACACATAATTAAAGAGCATTTCATTTCTCTTAGAAATAATGGCTACTCTTTGATATTGATCACAAGTTTTGATATAAGCATTAACATATTTAAAGATAATAGGCCAATAAAATCCAGTTTGTAAAATTTTGTATGCAGTTTTATCAACCCCAAAATTTCCACCAAAATCAGAATTATGACATTTTTGGATATTTGATAAGTTTCTTCTAAAGGCACAAATCTTCAAATAAATAGATCTTTTCCTATTTATATAAAAATAGGTCATTAAATAAATAGGTCTTAGCTTCAGACAAAAAATTCCTCTGCAGTTGTTATGTCATTCCATAAGGTATAATATCACTAACAATAAAGTTGACAATGTCGTCATGTCATGGAACATGCTAGTAACATAACTCTTGATTTGGAAAATTTTAATTAATATTTTCTTTTCAAAATAGAGTGGTTTTTCTAATTCAAGCTTGGACAGATGATCAACAATTTGATTCTCAGCTCCATTCTTATCTATATCTAAATGTCAAATTCTTACAAAAGAAGAATACAAAGTAAATATCTTGGATTTGCATCCTTCTTTTTGATTAAATATTTAATAGCAAAATGATCAGTACTCACAACACATATAGTTCTAATTAAGTATGATCTTAATTTATCCAGAGCATATACTATTGCTAATAACTCTTTCTCAGTTGTGGTATAATTAATTTGAGCTTCATTAAGAGTTCTGCTAGCATAGTAGATTACTTTTAAATTCTTATCATGCTTTTTTCCTAAAGTAGGTCAAATAGCATAATCACTTGCATCACACATTAATTTAAAGGGATTTTCCCAATCTTGTGAGATAATAATTAGTGCAGTGACTAATTCTTCTTTTAAAAGCCCAAAGACATTTAAACACTTCTTATCAAAATTAAAAATTACAGCTTTTTCAAGCAAATGACATAGAGGCTTAGAAATTTTGAAAATGCTTTAGTATACACTTGTAGAATCCAACATGTCCTAGGAA
>NEWO01000623.1:167175-198840 GCA_003013225.1 Phalaenopsis aphrodite
TTGATTTTAGTTTTAGTTTTAGTTTTGGTTTTGGTTTTGGCTTTGTGGCTATCCTAACAGTTTTAGTTTTCATGCAGGGTAGCATCATTTTTTAGCATGCAAGTTTGTGGGTATAAAAGTACTGTATGAATGTTCAAGCAAGACAACACTGAAAACTGTAAAAGCGTACCTGGTGAGTCTTCTGGTTCCATGACCTGAAACTCAAAAGGCATGTTAAGGCAGTTTATATGAAATAGGGAAGTAACATTTTGACGACCTATCTAAGCTTAGGTCATATTTTGGTGGGTCTTTATGAGTTTAAATAAGGATGATGTTGCCATGCAAAATATATTAAGTTTAATAGATCTTCGAGGTATCCAACAGATCTAGAGAAAGAAGTAGGTTCATGCTGCTCTCTTGCTGCCTGGTGGAAAATCCCAAGTTCTTTTAAACTTGTTATCTTGCTTAAAAATTCATTCTATAAACACCATAATGCTCGAGGAGCATTGATGTATCAACTATCCATAAGAATAGGGAAATTATCAGTTTGTAATTTAATTTTGACCCTTGAAGAGGGAAGTTTGTATTATTGGAACACTAGAGTCTTGTAGTGTTTGAAAGATGTTTTAATTTTAATGGAGTTAGTTTTTTTAGTGCTCATTTAATTAGCCTTAATTTAGCCTACGTCAATACTAAGCCCTTAAAACCTAGATCAGTATCTCAATTAATTTTGAAAAGGTTAAGGTTTAGGTGGTCATGATTCATGATTTGAATTTTATTTGAAAATCAAAATAGGGGTATTAAATTGATTAATTATTGAATTCCAAAGTCATACCCCTAAGTCCGAGGTTCATTTTGTTTTAATAAACTTCCAAATTCTAAGTATTTTTAGAAATTTATTAACTTATCTTTTCAATTAAGAAAGTGAGGTTGGTTTCTACCAATTAACCCCTTGTATTTCAAACCTCTAAATTAAAATCAGAGGTTACCCATTTCCCACATTGAATTAAGCCTAAATGTTAATTAAGGCTAAATTTCCAAAATTACACATTTTCCTTAAAAGCTCTAACACTTCATAATTTGTCAAATTTAATCCAAATGACTTTGCAATTTTTATCATACCTCATTCATGGGTCAATTAAGACATCAGAGGACAAAATGTGATTTTTCAAAATTGGATTTAATTTATATAATTATTTTCATGTAAAAATTGATTTTTTAAGGAAAAATCCTAACTTGACCAAGGTAAATCCAAATCTCTTGAATTTTTTACTAGATGTAGAATTATACTAGAGAAGCATTTGGACCAAATTTCATGATTTTTTGAATTTTATTTGAATTTTAAGATTTATTTTAACTTATGGGTATTTATTTAATATAAAATATTTCAAATGTGGAAAATTAAGTATCATATTTTTGAAAAGTCCTCCTGAGTTTAGAGAACTCAAAAGAGTTGATTTTAATTTTTTTTTAATTTTATTTGATTTATTGGAATTATTTAAGTGAAAGCTCATTTTTATCCTTTAAAATTTATTTTTTTACCTTTGAACTTCAATTTCTTTATTTAGAAAATCACAAAAAATATTCTAATTGTTCTTATGTGCTTAGGAAGCAATTTAGAATATTTTCATGAATTTTATTATTTTGTGATTTTTAGGGATTTTTAATTATTTAAATGTTTAAAATAGGCTAAAAATTAAGGTTTTATTTTTATAAAATACCTGTGATCATAGAGAACTCAAAAAACTAAATTCTATAATTTTCAAGTTATATTTTAATTATTAAAAATCATTTGAATGCCAAAAATGTTAATTAACTTGAAAACTTAATTTAAGTTATTAAATGAACTTAAAATGCTTTGAAATTTTTATGGTGAGTTTTTTGGATCCTAAAAAATAGCGGAGATAAAAAATCAAGTGATTTTAATTTTTTGTAATTTTCGAAATTAATTATCTTAGTGATTTAGGGTTTGTAAAGATTAGGTGCATTTTAAAGGACTTGGCCCTTGAGAAATTTTTCTAATGGCTCTCTGGTCATCATAAACCTTCCAAAATTTTCTTGGATTTTTCTAAGCAACATGCTAATTTCCATGATTACTTTAAGTAAAAAATGCACATAAACTTGAAAAATATGATTCTCTCTCTAGGGACCTCCTCTAACTTTGGGAAAATCAAGAAATGTTCCTTAAGACAGAGGCAACAACATACTAAAATTCCAAGCCATAGTGTGACTACTACATGCAAGGAGAATCACAACATCCAAATCAGTGTTTAATTATTTAAATATATGATATTCATCACATGGACTTAAAATTATTTTCACGTTATTTTCCTCTGTTCACTAAGCAAGAGTATATTTTTATTTTATTTTTGTAATTTTTCTACACCAAGATATGAACTTTTTAAGTTAGGGATCATTTTCAGAATTAATTAAATCCCTATTTATCTATTTAAACATGCGGCACTAACTCAACCTACAGAGGCTCCGACGCTCCATGCAACGCATTTTCATTTGACACCACCGTCCACCTCAGCACTAACTCAGCCGAGGATTATATTCTGAAGCACTGTCTGACTTGATTTAAACCATTCATCAGATACACGCGCAATTGAATGTTGCTCCGTCATCGTCCCTGATAGCCTAGCCTGAGAACCGTCCATCTTCTAGCCTTAAGATCTCCCTCACTCTTGGCTCTAAGAAGTGAAGCTTCAATCAGAGGGTCTTGGCATGTTTGTTGGGATCCAAGGAGGCAAGGGATTCAGCCTCTAGTCTTGGTGTAAGCCCTATGTATGATTTTGATCAAGACCAATTTTGGGTGTTGGTCTTGAGCTATTGTAGAGGCTATTTCAGAGGGTAATTTGATGGGGCTTTGTCTTCTCCTGCTATTGTGAAGGTGTGGGCACAAGAAATTGAAGTTTGGTGGAGTTTTTAGGGATGTCCTATTTCTGCCCTAATTTTCAAGCACAAAATCAGGTTTACACAGGGAGAATCAAGGCAATGGAGTGATTCGAATGGGCTGTGGTGGTCTCAAAGAAGCTCTGTGAGTGATTTGGGATGCTCTTTCTGAGAAAATTTTTGCACAACTCTCATGATCGTGGAGGTAAGTTTATTTAAAAATGGCCATGGGGTGGCTCTCAAAGCAAATATTTGGGTGCATTTTGGTGCTTAGGTGGAGGGCAGAGAAGCTTTACAATTTTATTTGACTAGGCTGGAATCTAAGTTTGATTTGGGTGAAGTTCCATGGGGGTGGCTCTCAGTTTTGATCTTTTCTGGCAACTAGGTCGGCTGGCCATGGCAGCGAGAGGTGGCTAGGTGCTCAGGGCATCTAGGGGAATCTATCAAAGCAACTTAATGCAATGGGGTTTAGTTTTGGTAAGGGTATCTTAAGCATGTCCATTTTTGAAAATAAGATCACTTAATCTTAGGGACTTTTGGTCCATGGCTTAGTTTATGTGGCTAGATGGGTTTTGGCTCAGTCTTAGGGTCTAACCAATGGCTGAGGTGGAGTTAATTTGATTGCCTTAAGGTGGTTTGGTCATACTTAATTCATGGGTGCAATGTGCGTTCAAGTGATCAAATTTTTTATTTGGGCTAGGCTATCCATATCAATTGACCCAATTTATTAACTAATATTGCGTAGATGATTGTCATGAAGATTTTTGGGGAAGGGTTGAAGTGATTTTGAGTTCAATTGGTAGGTCCATTTAAGGGATTTTTGAAATTTGGTCAATTTGGGCATTTTGGGATTGACATGGGTATAGTTTGGGCTAGCCTTTGGCTAAGTCCAAATTGAAAGGTTCAAATCATCAATGGAGATGTTTTTAAGATATTTCATGAAAGGATGGAGTGGAAATTTTGTGGCTAAGGCCATCAATTTGGTGAGATTTTGAGACATCGCCAAGTTGGGGCAAATTTGGGGCATTTGGACTAAGGTTGAAATTAAATAAAATTGAGGTCTCACCAAGGACAATTGAAGGTCAATTTTGATGTATGGGGATGTTATGAAGGTTTTTCAACACAAATTGTGGCCAATTTAGTGGACTATGGGTTCAATTTGGTGGAACCAAGCCATAGGGCCAAATTTGGTGTTTTTGGCTTAGCTCAAAATTGGGCTCAACTCATGGACCAATTGAGCTAAAATTTGGTCTAGATGGGTCACATCAAGAGTGCATTTGAGTTTAGAATTGAAATTTGGGGAAATAGAGACCAATTGGATAGACATTTGGGGTAGTTTGGGGAAAATATGGGCTTTTAAAGGGCAATTTAGGGGTTTTGATCGAAAGTTATAAAATTGGTCAAATTAGGTCATGTGATAGTTGAAAAAAATGAAATTGAAAATACTTGGGAGGTTTTTGGATTTTTTGGGATTTTTTGGAATTTTTGGAATTTTGGACTAAGGATGGGTATTTTGGTAATTTGGCCAATTTTGATGATTTTGGGTAGTTTTAGGTGTTTTCAAGGTGTTTGAAATGATTTTTGAGTCAAGCTGGGTATTTTTAGTAGATTTGGAAATTTTGAACAAATTTGGGGTCCCCAAAGTTATGTAGGAAATTTGGGGGAAATTAGGGGCAAAAGGATAGGTTGAGTATCTTGGTAGAGTTGGAGTACCAACCACCATTAATAAGCCATGGACCAATGGAGACTCCATTTTGTTTCCTCTATGTAGTGGTATTAGCCAAACCCTAGCCTAGGGCTAGTGGGTTTAGGGGACCACCTGGATGAGTCTCCCAAAAGTATCAAGGGACCAGAGCCTAGAAATTCTGAGTTTAGGGTAGTGAGTGATTGTGAGTGTAAGTGATTGTAAGTGAGTGCCTTACCGTAGACTAACACCCATGGTCAATCCTAAGGTCAAGCAATCCTAATGGTAACTCATCTTGAGTTCCCCCATAGTGACCCCACTTACTAAGTGCTATAGGTTAGGACCAACATGTGGAACTTCAAGTTGAGTAAAGAAGAGTGTAGAATTTCTAATGGTGAGGGTTCCATGTCTAGTTTTCTAAGAATAGTCAATAGGAAAGTCCTATGGCTAGACCTTAGGCTACTAAAGAGGAAAAACTAAACCTCAATCAAAAGTGAGATAAACATGCATGGGGATTAGATTTTATGGGACCATTTATACCTTCATTCGAAAATATATACATATTGATTATAGTGGATTACATTTCAAAATGGATTGAAGCAATCACTTTACCTGATGTGATGCTCTTAGTGTTTCAAAATTTTTAATTAAAAATATTTTTACAACATATGAAATGTCGAGAGTAATCATATCGATGGAGGATCTCATTTTAGAAGTACAACAATTGCAAGATTGGTGAAAAAAAATTATATAGTGCATAAAGTTGCAACTGCTTATGATCCCTTGATGAGTGGTTTAATAGAAATATCTAATCATGAAATTAAAATAATTACAGAAAAGTGTGTTAATCCTAATAAAATTGATTGGTCTACTAGATTAGATATTGCATTTTAGGTATATAGGGCAGACTATAAGAAACCTATAGGAATAACCCCTCATAGATTAAATTTTGGGAAGACTTGTCACTTGCAAGTTGATTTGGAACATAAAGCTTATTTGGCTATAGAAGAAGACAATTTCAATTTGAAAGAGGCTGGTGAGAAAATATTATTGCAACTGAATGAGCCTGAGGAAATCAGAAATGAATCTTACAATAATGCCAGGATTTATAGAGAAAAGATAAAAAATAGCATGATCAAAATTTAAAAAAAAAGAGAGAATCTGAACTTGGACAGGAAGTTTTATTACATAATAAAAGATTGAAATTATTTTCTGGAAGATTGAAGTTAAGGTGGAACGGGTCATTCAGAGTTATAAAAGTTTATCCCATTGGGGCAATAAATATTGAAGACACCAAGACTGGATGAATTTTTAAAGTGAATGGACACATATTGAAATTAGGTATTTGATTGTCAAAGAACAACTTTTAGAAAGACAGTAAGGTTGGGTCACCCAAAATTAGACTGGGAATGTCGGGCTGACGACAATAAACCAAGCACTTTGTGGTAGGCAACCCATTTGTATCGTTATTTATCTTTTTTTTTAGTTTATTTTGTTTGATTATTTCATGTATATTTATGTTTATATCTTTATGTAGTTTGTGTATATAATAAAATGTTTAGAAACTTTTGGCACTATTTTTTTTTAGGGGAGTTGCTCGTAAGAAGCTGTCGGTTGCCGAAATAGAAATCTTGTTGCTCGCTTCTGAAGGACATTGACGTTTAGAAAAGTATGAAATCATTCTGACCCCATATTTTTCATAATTTAAATGAAAGAGCACTATACCTCAAATCTTGTATCTATCCCGAAGGATAAACACAAGACTTGAGGATGAGGCTCGATCAAATAAACTAAGGAAAGTATGACGTCCGTTTGGTCTGCGAAACCTTTGTATTTGCCGATAAATTCCCCTATTTATTATAAAGGATTAAATAAGGTTTATATTAAGTTGGGTTCGAACATGCTTCCTATACGGGCAAAGCCTATAGTTAATTACATCTTAAATGACCAAAGTCACCTAAAAAGACTCTCAATAAAAATCAAGAAATATTATCTTCAAGGAGTTTCAACGGGTAGGACTCTTCAATGAGATCGGACGTAGAGGTGTGAAAGGGAATTGGTTCAAATTTGGAACATTATATTGTAGAATCTAAAGGAGGAAGAACCAGGGGATGTCATGGATCCAGAGGCGAACCTCGGTGACTTCCAAAGCTATCCTAATGTTTGGCTTCAGTTTTGAGGAGAAATATTTAGGTGTTTCATCTTGCCAATTTTATTAGTTTGGGTTTACATTCATGTGAAATGATCACACAAATAGCTTGGAAGATATGAGGATTTAGGTCATGACAAACGACAACCTCGGAATTCTAAGACGTGTTAGGGCTTATATCGTATAGCAAGGCTATACAAAGGCCTAAGGATAAGATGAGGATCTACGTTGCATGAGCAAGCAACCTCAAAGTCCTATGTCTTCGTTGTTTAAGTCTAAGGAAGGAAAATTGGATTAGCTGGGGAAGACATGTTTTGCTGTTGAAGATGGTTGTGCTGCCCACCATGCTAGTTCCAAGCTCCAGCCACCAAGAGTTTAAGTTTTCTAGTGTGTCAAGTTATAATGTCCAATCAGGTGGCTTTATGGTTGAAGTTCTTTAAATTTTATAGGGGGCATATTAAAGTTGATTAGAGCAACAACGGTTAGGATCCTATGGTTCCATCATTCCAACACCACTATTTTCTATTCGATTCACTTAGTTCAAATGAACTTATTAAACTCAACTTATAGAGTTTCATAATTTCATTTAGACTGTGGGAAGCCTCGTAAGCAATCATAGGTTACCTCTTACGAGGAATTCCCGATCATCCGAAAGAGACATCTTAATTTAGTTGCAATTGTAGTTTTGTGTGATGTTTGTGATTAATTTTTGAGATGTTTTATATTTTGAATGTTGTGGGGATGAGTTTTATCTTCGTTGTTTTTTATTTTGGTTTTGACTTTTGTTTTGGTTTTGTGGCTATCCTGATAGTTTTAGTTTTTCATGCAGGGTGGCTTCGTTGTTTAGCATGCAAATTTGCAGGTATGAAAGCATAGTATGAAAAACACAGTATGAAAGTACAAGAAAGGTAATGCTAAAAATTATAAAAGCGTACCTCGCGAGTCATCTCGTTCCACCACCCGAAACTCAAAATGCATGTTATGGCAGTTTATATGAAACAAGGAAGTAAAATTTTGGTAGTTTTCTTAACCATATGTCATATCTTGGTGGTCCTTAGGAGTTTAATTAAGGATGATTTTGTCAAGAAAAATATATTAAGTTTAATAGACCTCTAAGGTATCTAACAAGTTAGGAGAAGGAAGCAGGTCCATGCCTCCCTCTCACCAACTGGTGAAAAGCCTCGAGTTCATTTTCACTTATTATGTTGCTTAATGGTTCATCTCGTAAATACTTCTAATGCTTAGTGAACATTGATGTCTTAATTATCCCTAAGAAAGGGGTAATTATCATTTATTATTTAATTTGAAAATTATGTGAGTGATTTTCCTTAAAGGGCAAGTTGGTGTAACCTGAACACTTAACAATTTTTTTTAATTAGGCTTAGTGATGTTACAAGGATGTTTGATTATGTTATGTTTATTTCTCTAATCCTCATTTAGTGTATTTTGGTTTGGCCTAAGTCACCACTAAGTCTATAAGACCCAGGTGAGTGTCTTAATTAGTTTTGAAAAGGTTAAGCTTTAGGTGGTCATGACTCATGATTTGGATTTTATTTGAACATCGAAATAGGGTATTAAATTGATTAATTATTGACTTCAAAACTCATACCCCTAAGTTAAGGATCATTTAATTTAATAAACCTCCAAATTTTTAAGGATTTAGAAATTTATTAGCTTATCTTTTAATGAGGAAAGTGAGATTGTTTTCTACCAATTAACCCTTTATGTTTCAAGCATTAAAAAATTGATGAAGATCAGAGGTTACACATTTCCCTCCTTAAATTAAGCTAAATTTCCAAAATTACAAATTTGCCCCTAAGGCTCTAGCACTTCATAATTTGTCAAATTCAATTCAAATGACTTTGAAATTTTTATCCTACCTCATTCATGGGTCAATTAAGACATCAGAGGAGAAAATGCGATATTTCATAATGTAATTTGTTTTATATAATTATTTTCTTACAAAAATAGGATTTTTTTAAGAAAATTCCTAACTTGACCAAGGTAAATTCTAATCCTTTGAAAGTTTTACAAGAGGTAGCCCTAGACTAGTTAAGTCTTTCGACCAAATTTCATGATTTTTTGAATTCTCAGTGATTTATCCGAATTATTTTAAGTTCTCAGTTATTTAATAAAAAAATATTTTAAATGATGAAAATTAAGTTATGTGTCTTTAAAAAAACTCTCTAAGGTTAGAGAACCCAGAGGAGAAAATTTTATATTTTTCTGATTTTTCTTTGATTTATTGGAATTATTTTAGAGAAAAGTCATTTTTAGTCTTCAAAAATTATTTTTAAGCTTAGAAATTCAATTTATTTATTTAGAAAATCAGAAAAAATATTCTAATTGTTCCTAAGTGATTAGGAAACAATTTGGACCATTTCTATGAGTTTGATTATTTTTGTGTTTTTTATGAATTTTTAATTATTTTAAATATTTAAAATAGGTTAAAAATCAAGTTTTTATTCTGAGTATTATTTTAATTTTATAAAATATCCCTGATCACAGAGAACTCAAAAAACTAAGTTTCATATCTTGAGTTTTTTTTTTTTGTTTTTTTAAAAATCATTTAAGTGTTAAAACTCATATTTATCTTTAAAAATCAACTTAAGTTATCAAATGAACTCAAAATATTGTGAACTTTTTATAGTGAGAACTCAAAATATTGTGAACAAAACAGACCCATGAAATTATTTCCAAAAGCTTCTCAGGCCATGGTTGACCTTTTAAAATTTTCTTAGATTTTTCTAATCAATATGATAATTTTCAAGATTATTTTAAAGAAATAATGTGCAAGATCTTGAAAAATATGGCTCTTTGTATAGGAACATTCTCTGACTTTGGAAAAATCAGAGGATGTTTCCCTTGATAGAGGGTATAACATGCCAAAATTTCAAGTCAAGGTGATGTATCAAAATGAATGGGGAATCAAATGATCCCAAAAAGTGTTTAATTAAATAAAATTATTTTATGCATGGAATGGACTTGAAATTTATTCCATATTATTCTCCTCTGTTCACTGAGCAAGAGGGTAATTTTATTTTATTTTTGTGATTTTTTTACACAAAATTATGGATTTTCTAAGTTTGGGGTATTTAAATAAATAGAAAAAGCCCTATTTTTCTATTTAAACTATGCGTGCTTCCATTTGGCACCGCCATCCACCTCAGTGCTGACTCGACCTGCTGTTTATGTTCCGAAGCATCATCTGACTAGATCTCCTCCGTCCATTTGATACACGCTTGATCAAACGACTGACCGTCATCGTCCTCGGTAGAATGATCTCATGACCTTCCACACTAAAACCCTAAGATCTCCGCCTAGACCCAAACAAATCCCCTCAAGTCTGATATTAAAGACTCGTCTAAGTGAGACGAACACATCCATATGATAATCAAGCAATCAAATTAACTCTAAGTAAATGGAGAATCAAAATAGGCACGAGATGAGGTGAGGTTTTATACCTTTGCTCTAAGAATTGATGCTTCGATCAGAGGGTCTTGCCATGTTCATTATGATCCAAAGAGGCTACGGATTGAGTCCCTGGTCTTGGTGTAAGGCCTAGGTATGAATTCGATCACAGTCGGATTTGGGTGTTGGTCTATGGCTATGGTAGAGGCTCTATGGAAGGGGGATTTTATGGGGCTTTGCATTCTTTCACTATTATGAAGGTGTGAGTATAATTAATTTGAGTTTGGGTGGACTGTGGTGGTGTATTGGGTTCTATCTTGGATTCTGACAAGGTTCCAAGCTCAAAACTGAGCTCCGACAATGAGAATTAGTGAGCGAAAATGGTTGGAATGCACTGAGGAGATCTTAGGGAAGCTCTGTGTGAAGTTTGGAGAGGCCTCACTAAGAAAATTTCAGCACTTAGTTTAAAGGACATGGAGGTGGCCTTTTATAAAAATGGGGTTATGGTGGCTGTCATGGTCAATTAGGAAGTGTAATGTGGTGCATAGGTGGAGGGCAGAGGAGCTCCAAAGTTTGATTTGGGTGAGGTGGCCTCTAGGTTTGATTTGGGTGAAGCTCTATGGGGGTGGCTCTCAGCTTTGAGCTTTTCTGGCCACTAGGCTGGCTGGCTGGCCAGGGGGAGGTGGCTAGGAACTCAGGGAACCCAGAGGAATATGTCACAACAATTTAGTGCAATAATACTTAATTTTGGTAAGGATATCTTAAGCACATGCATTTTTGGAAATAATCTCCCTTGATTTGGAGGCCCTTTGGTCCATGACTTGATTTAAGAGGTTTCATGGTGTTGGACTGGTCACTAAGTCGAACTAATGGCTGTGATGGAGTTAATTTGGTGACTTTATGATGGTAAGGTCACATTTAGTGCATGGGACCAAGTGGGTGCAAATAACCAAAACTTGGGTTTGGGCTATGTTAGCTATGTAAATTAGTGCAAATCAATGTTTCATTTTGTGTAGATGATCATAAGGAACAACTTTGGTGAAGAATGGAAGTGGTTTTAAGCTTAATTGCAGGGTCAATTTGAGGGAATTTTGAACTTTAATCAATTTGGTCATGTTGGGCTAGGCTTGAGTCTAGCTTGGGTTAGACTTGGGCTAAGTACAAAATAATTATTGTAAATAGTCAATAAGGACCTCATGAAGATTTTTTAACATGAATTGGATGCCTATTCGGGGGTTAAGGCAATTAATTGGGTGAAATTTGGGGACTTCGCCAATTTGGGTCTAAATATGGGAATTTTGGATTTTGGCCAAAATAAAATGGATTTGAGACTTCACAAAGGCCAATTTATGGTTGATTTTGATGTATAGGAATGTTATAAAGATTTTTCAATATTAATTGAGGCCAATTTACCAGGCTATGGGTTCAATTTGGTGAGATTATGTCATATAGTCAAAATTGAGGTTTTGATCCAAATCAAAATTGGGCTCAAATAATGGGCCAATAAATTTGGATTTAGTTTAGTTTGGTCATATCAAATATGAATTTGAGTTTAGGATTGGAATTGGGGCCAATTAATTTCAAATGATGGACATTTGGGTTGAATTTTGGGAAATTTGGGTCTTTAAAGGCAAATTTGGTGATTTGGTTAAGATGGTCAAATTGGCAAAATTGGGTCATGTGGTAGTTAAGAGAAATGCAATTGGGAATATTTAAAATTTATTGGGATTTTCTGGGAATTTTTGGAATTTTTGGGATTTTGGACCCAAGAGGGGTATTTAGGTAATTTAGGGGTGTTTTATGGGTAAATGGCCAAGATGGGTATTTTGGTAGAGTTGAGGTATGAACCATCATCAACAAGCCATGGACTAGTGGAAACCTCATTTTGGGTCATCTACATTGTAGTCTTAGTCAAACCATAACCCTAGTGCTGGTAAGTTTAGTGAACCATCTATAAGAGTTTTCCAAAAAGATCAAGGGATCAAGGCTAGAAATTTGAGTTTAGGGTTGTGAGTGATTGTGAGTGTAGTTGAGTGTAGTGAGTGAATTAGCTCCAGACCAACACCTAGGGTCAACCTTAAGGTCCAGCAGTCCTAAGGGTGACGCATCTTGAGCTTCCCCCACAATGACCACACATACCAAGTATTTAGAGGTTGAGACCAACATGTGAACTTCAAGTTGAGTAGAGAAGAGTTTGGAATTTCTAGTGGTGAGGGTGCCTTTTCTAGTTTTCTAAGAATAGTCAATAGGAAAGTCCTATGGCTATACCTTAGGCTACTAAAGAGGAAAAAACTAAACCTTAATTAAAAGTGAGCTCAACAAATAGACCCCCAGTAAATGTGGTGTGTTGTGCAAGCACACCGCGCATATTTTCATTGACCGATGAGATCAACAAAAACCTATTCAACTTCTAAGTCAATAGACCCAAAAATATGTGTAGAGTTGTGTGTGATTTATTTCCGCTGGGGAATTAGCAGGTGTGTGTTTAATTGAGTCGAGAAGTAGGGACACTCGCTGAGGATTGGATAGTAGACTTTGAGTTATGAAATTTCAAAGATTTGTAAAGGTTGGGAGTCAGTATTTAAGTGCTGACCCCAACGTGGGAATTGAAATTCAGATTTCAATTCAAAAAGCGAGAGAGAGTCGGAATAGAAGGACCGACCTCGAATGTAATGAATCAGGAATGTAGGACTGAGAATTGAAATGTATATCAACTCTCAAAAGGGAGTATCAGAATGTAACGACCGACCTCGAATGTAATGAATCAGAAATGTAGGATTGAGAATTGAAATGTATGTCAATTCTCAAAAGAGAGTGTCAGAACGTAAGGACCGACCTCAAATGTAATAAATCAGAAATGTAGGACTGAGAATTGACAAGTACATCAATTCTTAAAAGAGTGTCAGAATGTAAGGACCGACCATGAATGTAATGAATCAGAAATGTCGGACTGATTCAAAAGTGAGAATTGAAATGTAGGTGAATTCTCAAAAGAGAGTGTCAGAATGTAAGGACTGAGCTTGAATGTAATGAATCAGAAATGTAGGACTGAGAATTGAAAATGAGAATTAAAATGTAGGTTAATTCTAAAAAGAGAGTGTCGGAATGTAAGGACCGNAAAAGAGAGTGTCGGAATGTAAGGACCGACCTCGAATGTAATGAATCAGAGATGTAAGACTGATTCAGAACTGAGAATTCAAATGTAGGTCAATTCTCAAAAGAGAGTGTCAGGATGTAAGGACCAACCTAGAATGTAATGAATCATAAATATATGACTGATTCAAAAATGAGAATTGAAATGTAGGTCAATTTTCAAAAGAGGGTGTCGGAATGTAAGGACCGACCTCAAATGTAATGAATTAGAAATGTAGGACTGATCCAAAAATGAGAATAAGAATGTAGGTCAATTCTCAATAGAGAGTGTCAGAATGTAACGACCGACCTCAAATGTAATGAATCAGAAATGTAGAACTGATTCAAAAATGAGAATTGAAATATAGGTCAATTCTCAAAAGAGGGTGGTTAGTAGCGTTGAATTACAGAAATGTATCATGTGAAAAAGGTTGATCTTGTTGAAGGAGATTTGTAAATCTTTGTGAGTTTTTGTGCAGAATGTGAAATTTTGCAAGGATGTGCAGGGAGTTAGTGTTGGTAACGATGATTGTGCTGCGAGTACAAAGAGTAGGAAATTCGGAAAACAGAAGAATCCACTCAACAGGTTTGTTTTATTTTCTTGTTATTTTTAGTACATTTAATTTTTCAAAATATGTTTTTTAAGTTTTAATTTTTATTTGTTGATTTTTAAAAAAAAATTGTTTTATTGTTTATTTGTTGGTGATTATTTTTCATTTATGTTTTATTTATTGTTGAATATTTGTTGTTTCGTTCTTTGTTCATTGAAATTCTGAACCATCGCATGGTCTGTGGCTTTCATCCATCGCACAAAAAGGAAACTAACAAAAACGGCACAATTTGAGAGAAATTTTCATTAATTTGCTCCAAAAAGGGATGCCATAAATCAGACATAAGCTAATGCCTCAAAAGGTACTTCATGTAATCCCAGTAAATACATTGAGAATCATCTCATGTTGTGAATGCATCGTAGACTGAATAAAATCAGGTACATGTCATGTTGTTAAAAGAAAGAAAGTGAACCCTCTGTACCAGGTATGTTGAGCTCTCGATCAAGCAGACCTTCTAAGTCATGCTCCAGGATAAGAGTTCCTTTTGCATGTACTTAGAGGTACAACCTTCTCATAGCTCATATGGAAATAACTCCTCTAATTCTAGGTCCTACTGGAATCCATACGGTATTTTACTATCGTCCATTCTGCGGAAGGTTACAGACACCCTACAGTGTCACATTCCTAAAATGCAGTGCTTGACAATGTCTGCACCATTGCCCTTCAAGACAATTACTGAACCAACTGGAAGAGGAATCTCCAGAGCTCCTCTGAATTCACCAGGGCCGACTATATCGATTTCTTTTTGAAATAAAATATTTCTTTTCGAAATAAAATATTTCTTTTACTCATAAATGAGACCGTGCAGAAATACCTCACAAAATCATGAAGATCAATGTGTGGGGGAATGCAGTCACCTTCTTCATGAATGTTAATGATGCAAATGGTGGGAATACAAGTAGTGGGTAGAATATTCATCTTGACCATTCTCTTTATCATCCATTTTATCATTGGTGGCAACGAATCCACTTGGTCGTATCTGAGGATCCCAGGCAGATTCCCCTGTCTGTCGTTCATTAATTTGTAGCAAAAGCTGCATTGGAATATGTCCTCTCCATGAGAAGGCCTGCTCGGCCTTTGTCTCTTAAATTGAAGATGCAGTCTAGTATACTCTTTTCATCAATCTCAGAAAAAACCTTGGTGTACAGTTTCAGGCCTTCCAATATATTGACAAACTTTCTCTGAACCTCTTCATAGAACTCAAATTCTCTTTTATTTACTTTGCTTATATTGTAGTATTCTAACATACCAGGAGTTTGCAGCTACTACGGGCATTCCTTCCTTCGGGCCTCGGTGGGTACCCAAACTGGTGTTGGTCGATCTGGAATATGAGATTCAGCCTCTAGTGTGATGTATGACCCTGGTTCCATGGCGCGTGCTGATCCGTCCTGAGTGAGACATATGGTTCATTTGGCGCGAAGTCTAGAGTTTGAGACTCGTTGGTGCTTAAAGTGTATTCATATAATGTACTAAAATGTTGTAGATGCAGAATGTTGCGATCCGAGCATTCTACAAATGCACTCGTGACTGATGTCCCGACTGGTACCTCAACGTTGCATGTTAAGCAATTTCTGCATAAGATATCTGGAACTAGGAGCACACCTGATTCTGTCAAAAATATTGACTCTTCTCTCCGATCTGGGTTATAAATATGTCCCTCAGGAATGGAGATAAGAAAACTATTCATGTCTCTCTGGTGTTTGCGTTCCTGTCGTAGGAAGGCTCTCTGCTTCTTTCGGCTTGCATTTATGCGCTGCGTTCTGCGGAGCAGAGTATTTAGTAATCGTTATTTACGGGCAGCTATCAGTTCCCTTGCTGGAGTAGCTACGATGGAGGGAAGACGGCTGGGCCCCTCCATCGGATCTTGTTTTGCTATCATGTTTTTACTTTTGCGTAACACATTGTCTTGAGTGGTTACCCTCAACAGTGAAGGCAGTCCCTCCTTTTCTTTACTGCTGACTACATCCATTAGAGGACCCTCGTAGTCCATATCAACTTGGTTGAAATCGACGTTTAAATCTATGACACCTCCCTGCGGCATCATCTCTTCTTTCAATGTGAGGTTCCAGATGTCTTGGAAGGCAAAGATCAGGCTCTAACCTGAAATTTTTCTGCAGACGACAAGAAAAACATCATTGGGCCGAAGCTTAACATGATAAAGAACAAAACAAAGTATTTATTAAATTAAATTTTAGTTTATTTTGATGAAGAGGATTATTCATTTTACGAGAGATTTTCATTTAATTTAGTAGGGAATTTTAATTCGAAAGTAGATAAGAGAAAGTGTGAAGTTCAAAAATTTTCTCAAAATTTTCATTATAATGACGTTAATTACAAAATTTGGACCCGGTCATAGACATTTGGCCACATAGATAACCCTAAAATAATCAAAATTTCAAAGTTTCAATCAAAGCAGAGGCAAGCGGCATTGAGCGACATCAGGTTGCGTAATCGGTTTTCAGGTATCGTCCATTTATCAGTAACATGGGTCTTTCACCCCGGAAGTTCACTAACTGGTAGGTTCCTCCTCTATAGACCTTCTCAGCAACAAATGGTCCCAAGTTGGCTCTAATTTCCCACCTATTTTGTTGTGTGCAATAATAGGTCTTTTGATCACAAGCACAAGGTCACCAACTTTAAATGTCCTTGAGCAGACCAATTTTGCATGGGCTAGTACAATCTTCGCCTGGTATAGCTCCAAATTTTGTTGTACTTCCAATTGTTTTCCCTTGAGACTCTCCAACTTTTCAAGTCTGAGTTTTGCACTTTCTTCCTTTGTGAGTTGGTTGGCAACAGCGACTCTGAGAGATGGTGTCTGGATTTCTAGCGATAGCACGACCTCGGTCCCATACACAAGCATATAGGGTGTACGCTGAGTGGGAGTCCTGAAAGTCGTCCGGTAGGCCCATAAAGCTTCTAACAGTTTGTTATGCCAATCCCTTTTTTTTCATCCTGTGTTTTCTTCAAAATCTGTACCAGTGTCTTGTTGAAAGCTTCGGCCAGACCATTTGCTCTAGGATAGTAAATTGTAGTGTATCTCCAATCTATCCCATCTCTTCTGACAAAGCTGTTGATCTTTGTACTTTTGAAAGCTGTCCCATTGTCAGAGATTATTCTTCACAGTACTCCCAAATGGTAGACGAATTAGCTTTTGAAAAATTGAAGGATGTGCACTGTCGTAACCTCACGTAACAATACTGCCTCTGTACATTTGGAGAAGTAATCTGTAGCGCCAAGTATAAACATGTGTCCCTTGGAAGATGGATGGTCTATTGGACCTATTATGTTCGTGCCCTAACACTCGACTGGCTACGAGGTAACAGTTGGGTGTAACACATTCGGAGGCTGGTGTAAGACCACCCCATGCACTTGGCATTGGTGACATCTTCTGGTTGTATCCATGCAATCGGACATCATTGCTGGCCAATAATACCCGAGTCTTTTGATTTTCATTTTTATTTTTGGCCCTGACTGATGAGCGCCACACAATCCGGCATGTACCTCTTTGACAATATTTTGTGCCTCGGCTCTACTCAAACACAGTAGCCACATTTGGTCGAATGAACTTTTGTAGAGAACATTTCCCACCAGGGCATAAGACAAGGCCCTTCTTGTGATGTTGTGCGCCTCAGACTTATCTTATGGCATCTTTCCAGTATGTAAATACTCTATTAATGGCTTGCGCCAATCTTCGTTGATGTCTGCAACTTTATTTATTGTTTCTTCTTTTCCAAGCTTGTGTACAGTTTTGAAGCCGTTTCGAGATAAGACTCATATTNATTTATTGTTTCTTCTTTTCCAAGCTTGTGTACAGTTTTGAAGCCGTTTCGAGATAAGACTCATATTCCTTGCACTATGACTTTAATGGAATCCTTCGGGGGGACACGCCATTTCCTTAGCGAGTTTTCCTAGAGCGTCGGCATGGGCATTATCTCCCTGAGAAATCTGGTAGAAATTCACCTCAGTAATCTGCTCCAGGAGCTTCATCGTGTATTGATGGTATTCTGCTAATCTTGGTTTCAGACTTTTGTATTGTCCGACGACCTGCTGGATGACAATTTGAGAGTCACCATAAATGAAAATGTTTGTTATATCCATTGAGATTGCCAATTCCATTCTGGTGATTAAAGCTTCATATTTTGCTTCATTATTGGTGCACGTCTCTGTCAGGTGGTATGAGAACCTCAACAAACCCTTATCTGGCGTAATAAAGATCAAACTGATCCCTGCTTTGCCTGGTTTAACTGTCTGATCCTTTTTTTTTCCTGGCTGATGAAGCACCATCAAAGACATTTCCCAGCTTTGCGCACTGGAAAATTTCATTTTTAGTATTTGCTCGTCTGCTAACTCGTTGTTGAGAGAGGATCCAGCTGGCAGTGGGTGTGCTGTGAGAAAGTCTGCTAGTATCTGTCCCTTGATAGCACAGAGGGAAACAAAAGTTATATCAAATTGTAATAAGATCATTGACCATCTTGCTAAACGTCCGAAGAGCATTGGTCGGATCATCAGATATTGCAATGGATTAACTTTCGAGATTAGGGTAATTTTATGAGAAAACATGTAATGTCTAAGCTTTTGAGCGGTGAAAATTAATGCTAGACAATGCTTCTCAATAGGTAGATACCTTATCTCCATCGGTATTAGACGATGAATCAAGTAGTAAACTGCTTATCATTGACTTGGGCTAAGAGGGCTCTGAGAGAGTCATCTAAAGCCACGGTATAAAGTATCAATGGTTTCTCTGGGATAGGGGCTGCCAAAACAGGAGGTGTCATTAAATATTGTTTAACGTCCTCAAAGGCCCGCTGGCATTTCTCTTCCAAAATAAATTTGGCATCCTTTTTAATTAATGTCGAGAAGGGCTGACACCTACCTGAGAGATTAGAAATAAAGCATCTCAGATATGCCAACTTCCCCTAGAAGGAACGTAGCTATTTCAAGGTTTTAGGGGGAGGCATTTCCAAGATAGCTTTAATCTTATCCGGGTCGATCTCGATTCCTCGATGACAGACAACGAATCCTAGAAATTTGCCGGAGGTAACGCCAAAGACAAACTTTAAGGGATTCATTTTAAGGTCATCTCGTTGTAACCGTTCAATCACAATCCTCAAATCGTACAAATGTTCTATTTTTTGTTTACTTTTGATGACCAAATCATCCACGTAGCATTCTACTTGGTTGTGAATGAGGTTGTCAAAAATCTTTGTCATTGCACGTTGATATGTTACTTCGGCGTTCTTTTGGCCGAATGACATCACTGTGTAGCAAAAAATTCCAATCGGTGTTCTAAAGGCTGTAAGTGTTGCATCCTCGGGAGCCATCTTGATTTGGCTGTATCCCGATGATCCATCCATGAAGGAGAGAATTTCATGTGTTCAAGCGATATCCACCATCATCTCTAGTATAGGTATTGGAAACTTGTCTTTTGAACATGTCTTGTTCAAATCTCTGAAGTCGACACAAACGCGGATCTCTCCATTTTTCTTCTTAACAGGTACAATATTAGCTAACAAGTGGGGTATTGCTCTTCTTTAATAAAGTTGGCGTCTATCAATTTCTTTACCTCGACAATGACTTGTTGTTCTATTTTGAGGAGCATTCTCTTGGGAGCTTGTTTTATTGGGTTTATATTCTTGTCCACCCGAGTTTATGGACTGCAACTTTTGCGGACAGTCTTGACATTTCATCGTAGCTCCATGCAAGCCAATCTTTGAATTATGTTAATAGTTTAACGAATTCTGCAGATTCTTCATCATCAAGTAGAGAACATATAAACATAGGACAGGGTCGTTCTTTAGTTCCGAGGTTAATCTCTTTCAATTCATCGACAGTAGATTTAATTTCCCCCCTCAAATTTTGATGGAGCATCTTCTACTGGTTGACCAGTAGAGTCATCCTCTACATCGAGGCAATCCTCTTCTGACTCACTAGTAACAACCATGCAAAATTCAAAATCATTGACTGGTCCAACTGTACCAAATCCGAGACCTTCTTTTGAATTGGAAGTTTGACTTTTAGCCTTCCAAAGTTTTTTGAAAAGTTGAAATTTATATTTTGGCATTTATTTTGGTAAGTGCCCTTGTTGAATTAACTTTTGAACACAAGGCGAGAAGAAACCAAAAGGCAATTCCATTAATTCATTAGAATCAACATCCAAATTTACATGTTTTTCAAGCTGAGTAGAGGTAGAAGCACGGTAAAATTTGATCTGCTTTGAACCAAGACTACAGACTTCCCTGAGCTCTAAACTCTTGACCTTTTGCGGGAGAATCGGAGTAAGGGTCATATTATTCACATAGTGGTTTATGCGATCATACATTGTTTCATAATCATTCTTTTATGCATCTTCTAGGGAAATATGGTACTGAGGTCTTTTCTGCTTTGTCATCATTATTTCATCTTCAGAACTGTCTTCAGCACCAGTGTTGATGGTTGACCTAGTTCATTCAACAATTAAACTGATCTTTCCTCATCTGCATCCCCAGCCTCGACCTCGGGTGCGTGAACTAGAAGAACATCCACCAACTCATTGTAAGGGAGTGGTAGAAGGTTGTTGAAGCGGAGTTGTATGGCCTCTTTTTTGTGATTCTTCTAAATCTTCATCTTTGTTTGTCAAAGTCTCACGTGAGAAGACAGTCTTCTTTGGAGGCGTGTAGTAGGCAGCATCTTCATGGATACCAACTTCGTGCACTGAAAATGGTTGTAGGTCTCTCATGATGCAATTCTCTTGTGCATCTTTGCGGTATTTGATGCACCGGTGTAGAGATGATGGAACCAGATTGTGCCCATGAATCCATGATTGACCCAATAGAGCATTAAAATGGGTCTTAGGGTGGATGATATGAAATTTAGTAGTTCTTACGAGTTCTCCAACCTTCATAAGTAATGTAATTGATCCAAGGGCTCTTTCTCCCTTTTGGTTGAATCCTCTTAACATCATCTTATCGACCGTAAGCTCTTGAGCTTAAATATCCAAGTTGGCCAATGCTCGTAGGCTCATCAAGTTAAGAGATGCTCTAGGATCCATTAAAACTCTAAATAACACAAATCTGTCAATGTTGACGGAGATGTAGAGTGGACGATCGTGGTCGGTGGTACCGAGCAGCAAGTCTTTGTCCGTGAAGGTTACCTCTGACTGTTCTCTCAATGAGCAAACTTCATCTGAGGATGTGCTAGCCAACTGAGCTAAGCAAATTTTTGGCTCAAGCAAAGCTGTAACCAGAGATTCTCTCATCTCCTTTGACAGGATCAGAGCGTCGTAGATGTTTAGTCGGGCAGACAACTTCCTAAGATGAGCTAGCACGTAGTAGTCTACTTTGTATGATCCTCTAATTTTAACTTGAACATGTGGTTCTTCCACTGGTGGAGGTGGGAGTATCTCTTCTCGAGTCATTATCTGTTTTCCTTTTTCTCTTGGAGCTGTTCTTGGTGGTAACACTTTTTTCGCTCCTTAAGTTAACTTCTGTTACTTCTTCTTCTTGAGATATCATTGTTAAATCTTTTGGTGTGTTTTCCTCTCCGACAGAAAGATCTAAGTTGATGGAGAACGATGTAACATAATGCTTTGAGAATTGGCTCTTCATTATCGGTGCTGTCGTAAGCGACATTATTGATGTCATCTTTGGACTTGACAACTAGTTCATCAGACTCGAGTATGATTTGAGGATCATTTTGGGGATCGAGATCGAAGCTAGATTGGTCATAATCAGTTATGTTATCACTAAAAAAAGTCAAAAAGTAGCCGAAATCACAATCACTATATTCATAAGACCCCGGATAGATAAAATGATAATTATACAAAGTCAAGGGTTCGAGAATTTTCTTCCCCAAATCCGAGACAACCAATCTAGTAGAGGCAATCCCTATCCTACCCCCTATGCTATCTATCTTGGCAGTGACTCTTTTCTTCTTCTTGTTCTTTATCCTTGACGATGATTGATCTCCTAGTGAAACCTTCTTCTCGGACTCGGTATGTTGCGGACTTTGAATGAAGGGTTATTTTGATGCAGCCTGTATCTCGTTCTGTATCTTCTTGGATGATCTGCTCCATACCTCATTCCATCCTTCTTCATTATTTGTTGAAGCTTGTTTCAATGAATCATGTATTCGATTAAAGACCCTCTTGAGTTCATCCCAACTTGTACTCCATCCATCTATTTAGGCATACAAATCAATTGGGGAGATTGGCTCGGCTGAAATCATGTTTGTGGAATCTTCTTCAGGTTCTTTTAAATATTCTTTCAGGATTATAATGTTCTCTTCCTTGAGGTTCTTCTTGAGCAAGTCCTTAAAGATACAACACTTGTCTATAGTGTGCCCAAACAACTGGATGTATGGGCAATAATTTCGTTCATTCTTCTTATCCACCTCTTTGGGTTTCCTTGGATCAGGTAGTTTGAATTTTGGTTTCTTCATCAGGACTTTGAATATTTTAGGTATGGTTTCGTCCTTGAAAGAATGCACAACTTACTGTCGCTCTAACAAGGATATTATTTTACCCATTGTTCAAGGTGATCCCTCCTCAGGCGGTTCTTGGTTAGATTGACTGCTCTGTTTCTGAGAGTACTGCAATTTGTCTAAGTAACTTGCTAACCAAACATTTTTCCTTGGTAGCAAGCCTTCTGAAAACTGTGCTAACTCGAGTGATAAGAGTGAACTTCTTTTCCTCCTCATTGTGTCCATGAAGTGATGGTAATGCGGCAAGGATCCTTCGATACTCTCATACCCATCGGTATCTTTCAGAGGATGGAATCTACTTCCTCGCAGGAGTGGATAAATTTATGGTAAAACTTCTTCAACTTGATTAGGCTCCTCCTCAATGGGTGTCTTTTCAGGAGTCTAGGCTTTGATAACCATTCGAACTCTTCTATTGCGGTTCCTCTTTTGAGTTTGGGTCAGTGATACAGTCCTTGAGCTTGACCCGATTTCAAACACGGGTGGTGGGAAAGTTAATCCCTCAGTCAGATCTTCAACGATCATCACTTCTTTCCCCTTAGCAGCAACAGGGCTAGTAGGTTTGACGGGTGTCACAATGGCAGTAGCTTTAGCCTCCTTGCAGGCAGGGAAATCTTGAAGGCAGTTCAGGTTGAATTCTGCAGATGGCTCCAGCATTTCTGGAGCAGCAATCTTCATTACCACGAATGGGGATTTCCCAAGGATAACCTCAAGATCTTCAAATCCAGCTCCGAAGTTGATGGTGAGAGCGACGTTACGGGCGCTGCGATCAGTTGGCAGGTTGCAGAAAAAGGTCAGCATTGGGTAGGCCATTACAGCGAGCTTTAAAACAAAAAGTTTTAGGGTTAGTTATATGGCCAAAAACGTCATAATCTGTAGTGCAAGCATTGAAAATTGAGGTTGATCAATAGATAGGACGGGTCTTAATTTTTGGGTATTTTTAACATCTCTGTTTAAAAAGGTATAAATTTTAAATAATATAATAAAATTTTAAAGTGTGCGTAGCACAACACGATTTGTAAAATAGCAAATCAAATTTGGAAGGGAGATGTGAAAAATTTTAGGACCCAGTGCAAGACCTAATTAGTGGCAGAAAATGCCCAGGTGGAATTAGTTCACCGACACACATATTGGGGGTCCGACCCCATATAAAAAAATTTAAAGAGTCCTTAATGGCCTTCTAAACCCCTCTGTTTAAAGATGGTTGAACAGCTCGTTCTGAAGTCCAATGAGTTGACCATACCTTCCCAAGACAGAAATGGGTAAAGTACGTCAACGGAAGAAGGGAAATTTGGTCGAAGAGGGGCATGGACACATTACAGATGTGTGAAAATAATATTTCTTGATTTGAATGGAGAGAAAAGCTTGTCTCAAGTGGAGTAGTCAGAAGCTGTCGGCGCTATTTTTGGTTGGAGGGGAGTTGCCCGTAAGAAGTTGTCGGTCACCAGAATCGAAATCTCGTTGCTCACTTTTGAAGGACATTGAAGTTTAAAAAAGTATGAAATCAAACTAACCCCATATTTTTCAAAATTTAACTGAAAGAGCACTATACCTTCAATCCTATATTTATCCTGAAGGATAAACTTAAGACTTGAGGAAGAGGCTCGATCAAATAAACTAAAAAAAAGTATGACATTCGTCTGGTCTGCGAAACCTTTGTATTTGCTGAAAAATTCTCCTATTTAATATAAAGGATTAAATAGGGTTTATATTAAGCTGGGTTCGGACATGCTTCCTATAAGGGCAAGCCCTTATAGTTAATTACATATTAAATGATAAAATTCACCTAAGAAGACTCTCGAAAAAAATAAAGAAATATTATCTTCAAAGAGTTTCAAAGGGTAGGACTCTTCAATGAGATCAGACGTAGAGTTATGAAAGGGGAATGGTTCAAATTTGGAACATTTTATTGTAGAATCCAAAGAAGGAAGAACTAGGGGATGTCATGGATCCAGAGGCGAACCTCAGTGACTTCCCAAGCTATCCTAATGTCTGGCTTCAATTTTGAGGAGAAATATTTAGGTGTTTCATCTTGACAACTTTATTAGTTAGGGCTAACATTCATGTGAAATGATCACACAAATAGCCTGAAAGATTTGAGGATTTAGATCTTAATAAACGAAAACCTCGGAATCCTAAGACGAGTTAGGGCTTATATTGTATACTAAGGTTATACAATGGCCATAAGAGAAGGTGGGGATTTATGTTGCATAAGCAAGCAACCTCAAAGTCCTATGGCTTTTTTGTTTAAGTCTAAGGAAGGAAAATGTGTTTAGCTAGGGAAGACAATTTATGCTGTTGAAGATGGTCTTGCTTCCCAACATTCTAGCTACAAGCTCTAGCCGCGACGAGTTTGAGTTTTCTAGGGTGTCAAGTTATAATGTCCAATCAGGTAGCCTTATGATTGAAGTTCATTAAATTTTATAGAAGGCTTATTAAAGTTGATTAGAGCGACAGCGATTAGGATCCTACAGTTCACTCGTTCTGGCACCACTTTTTTCTATTTGATTCACTTAGTCCAAATGAACTTACTAAATTCAACTTAATGAGTTCCATAATCTCATTTAGACCATGGGAAGTCTCGTTAGCAATCGTAGGTTACCTCCTCCGAGGAATTCCCAATCATCCGATAGAGACATCTTAATTTAGTTGTAATTGTAGTTTTGTGTGATGTTTGTGATTAATTTTTGAGTTGTTTTATATTTTGAATGTTGTGTGAGTGAGTTTTATCCTGGTTGTTTTTAATTTTGGTTTTGATTTTGGTTTTGGTTTTGTGGCTATCCTGATATTTTTATTTTTCTATGTAGGGTTGCGTCATTGTTTAGCATGCAAATTTGCAAGTATGAAAGCACAGTATGAAAAACACAGTTTGAAAGTACAAGAAAAATTATGTTGAAAACTCTAAAAGCGTACCTGGCGAGTCTTCTCATTCCACCACCTGAAACTCAAAAAGCATGTTAAGGCAGTTTATATGAAACAAGGAAGTAAAATTTTGGTAGTTTTTCTAACCTTATGTCATATCTTGGTGGGTCCTTAGGAGTTTAATTAATGATGATTTTGTGAAGCAAAACATATTAAGATTAATAGACCCCTGAGGTATCCAACAAGTTAGGAGAAGGACGCAGGTCCATGCCTCCCTCTCACTAACTGATGAAAAGCCTCGAGTTCATTTAAACATATTAGGTTGCTTAATGGTTCATCCTGTAAATACTTCTAATGCTCATTGAACATTGATGTCTTAATTATCCCTAAGAAAGGGGTAATTATCATTTAATATTTAATTTGAAAATTATGTGAGTGATTTTCCTTAAAGGGCAAGTTGGTGTAACCTGAACACTTAGCCAATTTTTTTTAATTATGCTTAGTGGTGCTTCAAGGATGTTTGATTATGTTATGTTTATTTCTCTAATCCTCATTTAGTGAATTTTGATTTGGCCTAAGTCACCACTATTCCCTTAAGACCTAGGTGAGTGTCTTAATATGTTTTGAAAACGTTAAGCTTTAAGTGGTCATGATTCATGATTTTGATTTTATTTGAACATCAAAATAGGGGTATTTAATTGATTAATTATTGACTTCAAAATTCATACCCCTAAGTCCAGGATCATTTTATTTTAATAAGCTTCCAATTTTTTAATGATTTAGAAATTTATTAACTTATCCTTTTAATGAGGTAAGTGGAATTGGTTTCTACCAATTAACCCCTTATGTTTCAACCATCAAATAAATTGATTAAGATTAGAGGTTACCCATTTCCCTCCTTAAATTAAGCCTAAAGGTTAATTAAGGCTAAATTTCCAAAATTACACATTTGCCCCTAAGGCTCCAACACTTCATAATTTGTTAAAATTAATTCAAATGACTTTGAAATTTTCATCCTACCTCGTTCATGGGTCAATTAAGAAATTAGAGGAGAAAATGTGATTTTTTAGAATTAATTTATTTTATATAATTATTTTCATGCAAAAATAGGATTTTTCAAAGAAAATTCCTAACTTGACCAAGGTAAATTCTAATCTTTTGAAATTTTTACTGGAGGTAGACCTAGACCAGAGAAGCCTTTGGACAAAATTTCTTGATTTTTTGAATTCTCTCTAATTTATCAAAAATATTTATAATTTGTGGGTTATTTAATAAAAATAAAATATTTTAACTGATGAAAATTATGTTGTGTCTTTAAAAAATCTCTGTAAGGTTAGAGAGCCCAGAGGAGCAAATTTTATATTTTTTTTATTTTTCTTTGATTTTCTGGAATTATTTAGTGAAAACTCATTTTTAGCCTTTTAATTTTTTTTTTTAAGCTTTGAAATTCAATATCTTTATTTACAAAACGAGGAAAAATATTCTAATTATTCCTAAGTTATTGGGAAACAATTTAGAACATTTTCATGAATTTTATAATTTTTGTGTTTTTTTTTGAAATTTTAATTATTTTAAATATTTCAAAATAGGTTAAAGATCAAGTTTTTATTCTAAATATTATTTTATTTTTATAAAATATCCCTGATCACAGGTAACTCAAAAAACTAAGTTTCTTAATTTTTTGAGTTTTATTTTGATTTTTTAAATCATTTAAGTGTCAAAGTGGGTATTTATCTTTAAAAATCAACTTGACTTATCAAATGAACTCAAAATATTTTGAACTTTTTATAGTGAGTACTCTAGATCATAAACCATAGTAAAGATAAGAAATCAAGTCATTTAAATGTTTATATCTTTTAAAATTAATTGTTTTAGTGATTTAGTATTTGTAAAATTTAAGTGCATTCTAAATGACTTGACCTATGGAATTATTTCCAAAAGCTTCTCTGGCCATGGTGGAACTTCCAAAATTTTATTAGAATTTTCTAATCAATATGTTAATTTCCATGATTACTTTAAGGAAACAATATGCAAGATCTTTTAAAATAACGCTCTCTATATAGAAACCTTCTCTGACTTTAGAAAAAAGAAAGGATGTTTCCCTTGGCAGAGGCTACAACATGCCAAAATTTCAAGCCAAGGTAATGTATTAATATGCATGGGGAATCAAATGATACCAAATAGTGTCTAGTTAATTAAAAATATTTTATGCATCAAATGGACTTGAAATTTATTCCATATTATTCTCCTCTGTTTACTAAGCAAGAGGGTGATTTTATTTTATTTTTGTGATTTGTCTACACAAAGTTATAGATTTTCTAAGTTAGGGGTATTTAAATAAGTAGAAAAAGCCATATTTTTCTACTTAAACCGTGCATGCCACATCAACCAACGATAGCTCCGAAGCTCCACGCGGCGTGCTTCCATTTGACGGCATCGTCCGACTAGATCTCCTCCGTCCATTTGATACACGCTTGATCAAATGACTCCACGTCCCCGTGACCGTCCATAGTAAAACCCTAAGATCTCCGCCTATACTCAACCAAACCACCTCAAGTTTGATCCTATGGACTCGTCTAAGTGAGACGAACACATCCATACAGTAATCAAGTAATCAAATTAGCTCTAAGTAAATGAAGAATCAAAATAGGCTCGAGATGAGGTGAGGTTTTATACCTTTGCTCTGAGAAATGAAAATTTGATCAGAGGGTCTTGGCATGTTTGTTATGATCCAAAGAGGCTAGGGATTGAGTCCCTGGTCTTGGTGTAAGGCCTAGGGATGAATTCGATCACGGCCAGATTTGGGTGCCGGTCTAAGGCTATGGTAGAGGCTCTGTGGAAGGGGGATTTTATGGGGCTTTGGTTTCTTTCACTATTGTAAAGGTGTGGGTAGAGTTAAATTGAGTTTGGGTGGATTGTGGAGGTGTATTGGGTTCTTCTGGTTTTCAGCAAGGTTTCCAGCTCAAAATTGAGCTCCAACTATGGGAATTGGTGAGGGAAAAAGGTTGGAATGCACTGAGGAGATCTTAGGGAAGCTCTGTGTGAAGTTTGGAGAGGCTTCACTAAGGAAATTTCAACACTTAGTTTAAAGGCCATGGAGGTGGCCTTTTATAAAAATAGGGTTATGGTGGCCATCATGGCCAATTAGGGGGTGTAATGTGGTGCTTAGGAGGAGGGCAGAGGAGCTCTATAGTTTGATTTGGATGAGCTAGCCTCTAGGTTTGATTTGGGTGAAGCTCCATGGGGGCGGCTCATGGTTTTGAGCTTTTCCGGCCACTAGCCTGGCCGGTCGGCCAGGGGGAGGTGGCTAGCAGCTCAGGGAACCCAGCGAAATATGTCACAGCAATTTAGTGCATTAATACCTAATTTTGGTAAGGATATCTTAAGCACATGCATTTTTGGAAATAATATCCCTTGATTTGGGTGACCTTTCATCCATGGCTTGATTTAGGTGGTTTCATGGAATTTGGACGGGTTGCTAAATCCAACTAATGGTTGTGATGGTGTTAATTTGGTGACTTTAGGGTGGCTAGGTCACATTTAGTGGATGGGCCCAAGTGGGTGCAAATGACCAAAACTTGGGTTTGGGCTAGGATAGTCATGTCAATGAGCCCAAATAAATGTTGCATTTAGTGTAAATGATCGTAAGGAACAACTTTGGTGAAGAATGGATGAGATTTTGAGCTCAATTGAGGGAATTTTGAACTTTAATCAATTTGGTAATATTGGGCTAGGCTTTGGTCTAGCTTGGGTTAGCCTTGCGCTAAGTCCAAATTTATTGTTGTAAAAGGTCAATAGGGACCTCATGAAAAGTTTTCAACATGAATTGGATGCCAATTTGGGGGTTAAGGCAATTAATTTGGTGATATTTGGGGACTTAGCCAATTTGGGGCTAAATTTGGGAATATTGGATTTAGGCCAAAATCAAATGGATTTGTGACTTCACAAAGGCCAATTGATGTTATTTATAGGAATGTTATAAAGATTTTTCAAAATTAATTGAGGCCAATTGACTATGCTATGGGTTCAATTTGGTGAGATTAGGTCATATGGTCAAAATATAGGTTTTGACCCAAATCAAAATTGGGGAAAAATCAAAGAAAATCAAGCTCTATTTGGTTTAGTCTGTTCATATAAAAATTTAATTGGAGTTTAGCATTGGAATTGGGGCCAATTGAGATAAAATTGATGGACATTTGGTTTGAATTTGTGGAAATTTGGGCCTTTAAAGACAAATTTGTGGATTTTAGTTAAAGATGGTCAAATTGGAATAATTGGGTCTTGTGGTAGTTAAGAGAAATGAATTTGGGAACATTTGGGGTTTATTTGGATTTTCCAGGAATTTTTGGAATTTTTGGGATTTTTTGCCCAAGAGGTGTAGTTTGGTAAATTGGGGGTGTTTTAGGGGTAAAAGGCCAAGATGATTATTTTGGTAAATTTGAAGTACCAACCATCATCAACAAGCCATGGACCAGTCAAAACCTCATTTTGGGTCCTCTACATAGTGGTCTTAACCAAAGCATAACCCTAAGGCTGGTAGGTTTAGGGGACCATCTACATGAGTATCCCTAAAAGATCAAGGGATCTAGGCTAGAAATTTGCGTTTAGGGTTGTGAGTTATTGTAAGTGTAGTGAGTGAATTAGCTCCAGAACAACACCCAATGTCAACCTTAAAGTCCAACAGTCCTAAGTGTGACTCATCTTGAGTTTCCCCCATAGTGACCCCACCTACCAAGTATTTAGAGGTTGAAACCAACATGTGGAACTTCAAGTTGAGTAGAGAAGAGTTTGGAATTTCTAGTGGTGAGGGTGCCATTTCTAGTTTTCTAAGAATAGTTAATAGGAAAGTCATATGGCTAGACCTTAGGCTACTAAAGAGGAAAAAACTAAACCTCAACCAAAAGTGAGGGCAACAGAAACATCTTTAATCGCCTTATTTTATGGAAAATTTGAGAATTTATTGGATCAAAATAGAAAGGGGAAAAATTTTGGAACTGGCGCATGATGCACCAGATCGACGCATGATGTGTCGTGGGACCAAAAATGTTTAAAAATGTGTCAAATGAAGTTTTTTACTATTTTTGGCTGTTTCTTCTCCATATAGCTCTTAAAAACCAAATCCAAACCATATTTTATGGGAGAAAATAACGGAAGAGTCACTATTTTTCAATTCTTATGGCTTCCCACTCTGGAAAATCTCTAGATTTAGAGTTTTCAACCAAAAAAAGATTGTCAGTTTTGATTCACAGAAATTACATGTTTGAGTTCTAGTAAAGAAGAGGCTTATCAAAGAAAGGGGATTTGTGAGGTGAGGATTCAACACGCCGAATACTCGAGTAGAAGAGACTATTGCACAGAGGCGTTGGGAAGTGCTTTCCTACACTACTGCCACTGTTTTTGTTCCCAACGTAACATATATTTATGCAAATCTTAATGGGATCAACCAAAAAATGATTTATGTGTGTGGTAAGTTTGTGCAATTTACTCTTAAAAGAATAAACGAGATGTTTATGATTGAAAATGTGTCTATCTGCTATTATGCAAACTTTACCCCTACTAGAGAGAATATGAATGAACTCTACCGTTACCTTACGAATGAAGATGCTCATTAGGTTACCAAAAATGATGGAAATGTAAGTTTTCCTTCATCAATTTTAAATCCAGTTTCAAAAGCCTAGCATATCTTTATTGCATCGACATTACTGTCTACCATGAAGATTAGTAAGGTCACTAAGGAAAGTGTCATTCTGAATTACTGTATTCAAACTAGAAAACCTATTTATGTTGGAGCTATTATTGTGAAATGAGTTTTGGGTTTGATTGTGAATAGATTTACAACTGGACTAGGACATCCATCCATTATTTTCCTACTATGCGGTCAATCGCAAGTACCTTATGAAAGTTGTGAAAAGCTCTACTTCCTTGGAAGTCGATGGATCCAGAAGTCTACTGCAAGTGTATTGGAATAAGAGATGAAAATGATATGAATGTTCTGATGGGTCAAGGATCTCAAAATTTATCACATGTCCAGTCATACTACAAATTGAGTGCACTTTCAAAGAGGATCAAAAGGATGGAAAAAGATGTGCAAAATCTCATGCACGCGCTTGGGAATATTACTAAAATACTGGAACACTAAGTTGAAGACTGAAGCAACATTTTAAACATACAGAGCGTATTCAGGATGGATTGATACCTATGTTCAAGAGACATGCTTTGATTGAGGAGGAAAATTTAACTGATGAATTTCCATTTTGACCCTTCTACAATCTGCATGTGCACTACCAATCGATGGGAGATATCCAAGAGGACAACAGTGAAGATGATGTTTGAACTTAATTTATGCACAAAATGTTTTGAACAGTATTTTTTGTTTTAATTTGTTGTGTTGGATTGTATTTCCTTTCTAATGAATGCTGTCTATGTTTATGTTTTGAATTTTGATGTTTAGATCTCAGTATTAAGATGTTGGTTTGCTTTAGAACACT
>NEWO01000623.1:219232-242856 GCA_003013225.1 Phalaenopsis aphrodite
ATAGGTAAACAGGTAGAGTTTACTGATGATTAGATCAGTACTTTTTTTGGTTTGAGGAGTTTATTTTTCGATGAATCAGCCACATTTATGATGACTGATTCATCACTGGATGAAGTGATTGCATTTTTGACTAATGAAAGAGGGGAATGCAAGATTAAGAATAAAAAGATAGTTAACTTCCCTGCTTCTTTGTTGACTATTCAATAAAAAATATGGCACCACTTCATTTCTGCCAAACTATTGCCAACAAATCATTTGGCTGATGTTATTAAAGATAGAGTTATACTCAATTATTACATTCAGAAAATGTAGGCAATGGATGTGGGCTCACATATAGTTCAGCATGCTCGAAGTATTGGTGGTAGTTCAACAGCTGAAGGATTGGGATACCCTGCCTTGATTTTCACTTTATGGGAACAATTAAAAGTAGAATCCCGTAGAAATGAAGAGAGACTGCAACCAAAAAATTTGATTGGGAGGCATATGATTCAGAGAGTAGAATCATTTGTTGAGTCTAAAAGTGTAGGAAGAGATAGGTCCTCTACATCTACTGCAGAGGCATCTACTTCTAGATCTGTATAACTTGAAAGTATTATGGATCAACTGATGATTCAACAGATAGATATAGTAAATATTCAAACTTAGTTGGGACAAATAGGATCAAGGAATGCATCTAATGATGATTATCAGTAGAGGAGAGTTCAACATAATATTGAGTTTAAAAATGCCATGGTAAGACACCTTTGGGGTGAACCTAATGTGGAATTTCTTGCTTGCCACAGTTTCACTCCCTATGCTTCCATCCATGATGAAGAAGAAGAAGAAGAAGAAAAATTAGATTATGAAGAGGAAGCAGATGAAGATTGATGTTATATGAGTCTTGTTTAGTTATTTTGATGTCAGTTTGTTGTTTGTGTATATATTAGGATGTACGTTTATTTGAAACATGTTGTAGTAAAAGACTTTTTATGTTGTGTTGTGAACTAAATCTATAATAGTTATTGTACACTTTTATCTTTTCTGCATTTTTGGTATTTTCCGTTTAGTTTGTAGTTTAGTTTTTCAATTTTTGTATTTATGTTTTCAATTCTCAGCAAGTTCTCTAGAATATATTATGTTTTATTTAATGCATTAAAGCCTGTATGTAGTTTTGCTGGTAGTACCTACAGTATACGAGAGCCCAATTTCATACTCAGAAATCCTCTATAGGCCAGTTTTTATTTTCATGCATTCACTATTTTCTTTCAACTATTAAATTTTATATCCAAAATACTTTAAAGTCATTTAAAAACTTAAGTTTTTGGGAAAGAAATATTTATTTTAAAAAGGAGTAAACAAAATTTTATTTGTCCTTAAGCAACTATATTTTTAAAAGATAATTTAACATGGCCTAGGGTATTTAGATTTAACTTTAAAAGACTATACTTTTGTTTATAAGTATTATAGTAAATTTAGGTAAAGTGTTTTTAATAATGAAGGTCAATTTCAAATTTGAAGATATTTTGTATGATAGGATAAGCCTATGCTCTCTAATTAAAGTAAAACACACTGTATTTTTAGTGTTAAGAATTTTAAAGTTTCATGTAAGAAGAAAGGATTGAAACTTTATGAAAAATTATAAACTAATAGGAATTTATAAACTAAGGAAAAGTACAGAGATTTGACTCTAAGAGGAGGATAGTGAAGCAAAATCATTAAAGGCTATCCATATATAGATCCTCACTTGAAAAAGAAAAAAGAAAAGGAAAGGTATGAAAAGATCCTATAAGGAAAGAAAAAAAAAAGAAAAAGAAAAGAAAAAAATATAAGTGAGGAGAAGCTTGAAGAAATTCCTAATCAAAAATTGGCTTCACTTGAAACAGCTTATAGGAAAAGCTTTATTACATTTTCTAAACTTATATTGGATTGTTAGTAGCATTCCTAAAAAAGTTTTCATGAAGTTTTTTTTTCATATGAATGTTCTAAATGTCCTTAATATGACAAATTGCAATTCTTTTTGAAATGAGTAGAGATGCTGAAATCATAAATTTTATTACTAAATATACCAAGAATTAGAACTTAAATCAAAGTTATTTCATGCTTTTCCTTAAATTTTGTTATTCTATTTATTAAAAAATGTATAGAAGTTATAAGTTAATCTCTATCCTAAATCAAATGCTTTTATGTAATAAAATTGTCACTTGAGCACAAATAACATTTAAGTTTCAGAGATTTTGATGAACCAAAATAATTTATTATTTTAAGTTCCTATTTTATGCTTATTTTTCATGATATTGCACTTTTAAAAAGGGTATTTTTGTGTTTTGTTACAGATATATCATTTTTAGACAAGTGGAGCAAAAATGACAATAATGTTGAAACTTGGAGCAAAAAGAGCCGATTTTGGATTCTGGTGCATCATGCGCCATATTGGCGCATGATGCGCTAAAATCCAGAAAGCTAGCACATGATGTGACAGATCAATGAATGATACACAAGGATGAGTTTTTCAAATTAAAGTAGCTCGAGACAAATTTTGCTCGAATTTTCAAAGGGACACTTGTTCTACACACCCCTTGGAGCGATTCAATGCTTCTAATCAATTTGGAAGGTTCTTTTATGAGGGGAGATGACTCTTGGATCAAATAACACATATTTTGAATTCAAAAGAGTTGACTTTGGAGAGAATTTTAGAGAGAATTTTGATTTTTTTTCCAAAGGAGGTAGCCGAAAATAAAAGGAGAAGACTTGAAGAACTTTTAAGGGGGACAAAAAGAGAGCTTTTAGGGGCTGGGGGGCTGGCGTGAGAGTAAGAGAGAGGGAGAATAGGAGATTTTCTTGTAGCATTCTAAGAGGAGAGGGAAAAAGAGAGATTTTTTTTTTCATTGCATTTCTAAGAGAGAATTTGGAGTGATTGTAAAGAGAGAACAACTTGGAGAGAACTTTTAAGAATTTGCTTAGGAAGGATTATGAGATAAGTTTTTTCTTTTTTATTTCTTTTGTTTTGTAAACTCATATTTATATATGAATTTCATGTCTTATCGTATCATTCTCATAAATTTTGAGTAGTCTTCTTTATACTTCTCTCTACTTTGAAGATATGGTTTTCTAAATAATAGATTTTGTTTTCTACTGATTTAAATGATAATAATTTAAGATGAATTGAACTCCAATCTTCATTTACTTTTTGATCTAGCCAATTAAAATGTTAAAACTAGTTGAGAGACATATGCTCTTAAATGAGAGATGATTTCTAAAATATAGCGAGATTCACATTAGATTTCATAGGAGAGTATGCCATTCATGGGATTATGTGCACATAAATAGAGAAATAAACTTTTTTTGAATGCAGCATTAGAGATATTTTTCTGAGAGATTAAAACCCCCAATTTGGTTCAATTGATTAGAAACTAATACGAGATTGTTAGCCCTCAGGGGAGGGAGTAGTGGGAGCTCTGAAGTGGCAGCCGGTATTTTCCGAACATAACTACCAAATTAGGGATCAAACTCTAGATTAGTCAATGTTCCTTATAACACACGAAAGAGGGTAAAGAATATGATTGCTCCAATTTGGCACAAAACCATTTACATATATTTTTTCAAATGATTTCAATTTCTTCACAAACCACATACTCATTGTAAAGGGGAAGGATGCTTTTTAAATTTGAACTTTCCGTCACTTAAAAACCTTAGTTTAATTTTTGCAATTTTATTTCTGAATGTTTAGTATTTAAATTAGTTTAATTTCTGTAATTTTACATATGCATTTTAATTTGCATTCACTTGAGTAGTCAATTTTAAAATTTTGTACTTTAATTTTTTTTTTTTTTTATTACAAAATAATTTCCAAAATTTACTTTAGGATTTTTTAACTTCCCTGTGGAATCAAAAACTAGGACTCCATTAGAGCCCTTTATTACTTGCACGATAGGTATACTTGCGTTGATATTTAGGAGAGATTTGACAGTTTAAAAAATAGTTTTAAAGGATAAATTATATTTATAAAATGTTTTTCGTTACGATTATATTACATACTTATTATAAATCTACATGCATTGAGTTTTTGGCGTCATTAAGCGGTGTCAACTTTATAAATTGCATATACAAATCTCTCGTGTCACGGGGGCATTACATGAACCAAATGGCATTCTTCTTAAAGCAAATGTACCACAGGGACTGCTAATAGTTGGTTTCTCTTGATCTTCAGGAGCTATTTGTATTTTGTGATAACTAGCATATCTATCCAAAAAGCAAAAGTATTTATGCCCAACAAGTCTATCAAACATTTGATCTAGTAAGGGTAGTGGAAAATGATCTTTTGACGTAGCAAGATTTAGTTTTCTATAATCAATGTGTATTCTCCACCCTGTTACTTTTCTTGTGTTCATTCATAGTCACAGTCACTCCTCCTTTTTTAGGAGTGTAGTGAATATGACTAACTCATGCACTATCTGAAACAGGGTAGATAGTTCTAACATTTAACCACTTCAAAATTTCTTTCTTAATAAATTATTTTATAATATGATGCAATCTCCTTTCTGGATTAACTCTGGTTTTGCAGTTCTCTTCAATACGAATTATATGCAAACAAATTGAAGGATTGATTACATTAATATTAGCAATTATCCATCCATACACTTTCTTATAATTCTTCAAACTTTTCATTAAACTCATTTATTCAACTATAGTTAAATTTGAGGAAATTAAAACTGGTAATGTTGAGAAATCACTTAAAAAAAATATTTTAAATGTTCAGGAAGTAACTTCAACTCAAGTTTTGAAGGATTTTCAATCAATGGACAAAAAGATTTATCTTTTTCTACCATTTCCAAAACAGCAAAACTTTCTTAAACATAATTTTAATCTTTCTTATAAAAATCTTTAAATTTATCTAATTCCTCTTCTTGTTCGTGTTCCATACTTTCGTTTCAAATTTCTCTTCAAAAGCTGTTTTAAAATTCTATTCACTTTGATATCTTATTATATTTATTATGTAGCATTCATCATCTTTACCTTATACACGATAGTTCATTGATTTGGAAATATTAAAAGTATTTATTTGATCATTGACGTGGAGAGTTAATTCCCCTTTCTGCACATCTATCGTTGCTCTTCGTGTATCTAGGAAAGGTCTCCCCAAAATGATTGGTATCTCATTTTCTTCCTTCATATCTAGCATAATGAAATCATTAGGAAAGATAAATTGATCGACTTTCAGTAAAATATCTTCTATAACTCCCTCGAGATATGTTATTGAATGATCAACTANAATGAAATCATTAGGAAAGATAAATTGATCGACTTTCAGTAAAATATCTTCTATAACTCCCTCGAGATATGTTATTGAATGATCAACTAACTGCAGAGTTGTAGTAAGGGATATTTCTCTTAATCCCAATGTTTTAAATATTGATAATGGCATAAGGTTAATGCTTGCATATAAATCACATAAAGCATTCCCATAAAATATGTCTCTTATTGCACATGGAATTGTGAAGCAACTAGGGCCTTTATGCTTTTCATGAAATTTTTTTAAATTGTAGCACTACACTCTTCACTAAGTGTAATAGTCTCATTATCTTTGAACTTCCTTTTCCTATTAAGAATATCCTTCATAAACTTCACGTTGCTTAACATTTGTTCTAAGGCTTCCGTAATTAGAATATTATATATAAGCGTCTTAAAGATTTCCATAAAATTTGAAAATTGTTTATGCAACATTTGTTGTTGGAGTCTCTCAAGAAATGGAGGTGGGTAATTTTCCAAATCAATTTTAAGTGGAGAAATGGGTCTCTCTAAACCATTTGGAGCATCATCTTCAGGTAGTTAAATTTTTTCTTTCTCCAATTCAATCTTTTTTTGAACTCTACCTTCCAACTCTCTTCTGCTCCTAAGTTGAAGGGCTGTTACTTTCTCTTTATTTTAGTCTTTCGGACTTACTTATGTACTTCTAAGAAGTGTTCCTTGTGAGCTATTACTTAATGAAATAATTATTTGTCCCAATTTATTCTCAAAATTTCTAATTGTAGTTCCTAGAATTTGCAACTGATTTTCCAATTGTAACACCACTTCTTTCATAAAAATCTTTTCTCCTTGAATTGTGGATTATTGTTAAAACATAGAAAATAAGTAGTTTCATAATTACTATTAACTTGGTTATTCCAGTTTCCCAATGAGTTTACTTGGGTGTTACCATATTGTTGATTATTACCACACAAAGTATTTTTCCAGTTAATGTTTGGATGGTTCTTCCAACCTGGGTTATAGTAGTTGTAATATGGGTTATTTTGCTTATTATATATGGCATTCAAAGTTTCTAACGAAGCATGAAAATCTACTATTTGGTCTAATGAATTCTCTTCACTCATTGAAATTACATGAGAAAATTTAATTCTAATTTTGTCTAACTTCCTTGAAATTGTAGCAACTTGAATTGCTAACATTGCAAAAACATCAGTTTCATCAATAATGGCTACTTTCTTAGGATTTACCCTTTTAAATAGCCATTTAAAATTATTTGTAACTATCTATTCAATTAAAGCATAAGAGTCATGAAATGGTTTTGACATCAATGAAACACCAGCAACGACATTGATAATAAAACTTAGAGATCTAGCCAATCCATCATACGAAGTTTGAATTATTAACCAATCTGGTAGAGCAAGGTGTGGACACTTTCTCAGTAGTTCTATAAATCATTCCCATACTTCATAAATAGATTCCCCTTCAAACTAAGAAAAAGATGTAATATCATTAGTATAATTAAGAGTTTTTTGTGGTGGAAAATATTTAGCAAGGAATTTTTGCACTAAATCTCCACAAGTTCTGATAGATATAGGTGCTAAAGAATGTAACCATATCTTAGCTTTATCTCTCAGTGAAAAAGGAAAAAAGTCTAATTCTTATAGCATCATTTGATACTCCATCATATTTAAATGTAACACACAATTCTAGAAAAGTGGCAAGATGTAAATTTGGATCTTCAGCTGGTGCTCCCCCAAACTGATTATTTGATACCATTTGGATAATAGCAGGTTTAAGTTCAAATGAATTAACCGCTACAACAGGCTTTTGAATACGGTAATGAAGTTCATCCACTGTAGGGTTTGCATAATCTCTTAGAAGTCTAAACTCCTGATTAATTTCAACGTATTAATTATTTTGGCTTGCAATTTATTAAGATTTTTTGTCTTTTCTGTATTTTTAATTTTTTTTGGTTTTTCTAATAGTTCCTTCCAATTCAAAATCATAGTCCACTAGTCCTTTAGAACCTGAACTATGCATATATTACTAGAGAACAACATAAAACAAGTTCACACATGCAAGAACTTTTTATAAAAAAAAAACACTACAATAATCCTACAATAAATCTAAAAGTTTAAATAAGACTTTCTAAAAATAGAAATTTTCTTTCTAAACATTCCTTTAAAAATTTTTATTTTTCCCCCAGATAGGCGCCAAAAACTTGATCCTGATTTTATAAAACATTACGATGTATGCAGTTATAATCTTAATTTTTCCTTATATTTCTAACTTTGCAACAATAACTGAAAACTTGATCACCAACAACACCTAGGCAAAAACTTCACTTCGAAGCAAATAAGAATGCAATTATTGTATTTAAATATGGGATTGTTGGCACAATTTTTAGGTAGGTCATCCTGTGGAAGCTGTCCATCACCGGAATCAGAATCCCGTCGCCTTCTTTGGAGGATCATATATATATATATATATATATATATATCATTTTAAAAAAATGTGAAATTAAACTGATCCCATATTTTTCATAGTTTAGATGAAAGAGCACTACACCTTAAGCTTCGTATCAATCCCGGAAGATAAACACAAGACTTGAGGTTGAGGCTCGATCAAATAAACTAAGAAATATATGACATTTGTTGAGTCTGTGAAAACCATTTTTTCTTATATGCCAACAAGTTCCCTTATTTAACATAGAAAATTAATCATGGTTTATAAGCTAGGTTCGTTAAAGGTTCTTATAAAGGCGATCCCTTTAGTTAATTACATCTAAGATAACCAAAGTCACCTAAGAAACACACACTAAAAATCAGTGGATATTGTTTTCAAAGAGGTGAAAGGATCAGGGCGTTTCAATGAGTTGGACATATAGGTGAGAAATAGGAATGACTCAAATTTGAAACATTTATTTTTAGATCCATAGGAAGAAGAACTAGAGGATGTCACAGATCCTTGAGGAGAGATTCGGTGACTTCCCACTCAATCCTATAGTTTATCTTAAATTTAAATGATAAATATTTAATTTTTTCATCGTGCTAATTTTATTAATTAGGGTTTACATTCGTGTGAATTGATCACACAAATAGCCTGAAAGATGTGAAGATTTAGGTCATGACAAATGTCAACCTCGGAATCCTAATATGAGTTAGGGCTTATATTGTATAGCATGGTTATACAAAGGCCTAAAAAGGTGACGATTTATGGATGACATTGAAATCCTATGGTTTGGTTGTTTAGTTTTAAGGAATGGTTTAGCTGGTTAGACATGTTTTGCATGTGAAGATGACTGTGCTGGCCACAATGCTAGCTCTAAGCTTCTCGTCGTGGTGAGTTTAAGTTTTCTAATGTGTCAAGTTGTGATGTCAAATCAAATGTTTCCTAAAGCTATGATCATTTAAATATTATGGTGGAATTTTAAACTTGATTAGAGCGACTCCGGTTAGGATCCACCGGCTCCCATTCTTCGACACCACTACTTTCTTTCAGATTCACTATGTTCAAATGAATTTATTAAACCCAATTTAATCAGTTTTGTACTTTCATTTAGACCGTGGGAAATCTCATTAGCAACCATAGGTTATCTTCTCTGAAGGAATCTCGATCATCTGATAGAGATATTTTAATTTAGTTTCAATTTTTGTTATATTTTGTTTGTGATTAAATTTTGAGTTGTTTTATATTTTCCTATTCTGACGGTGAATTTTATCTTGTTTAAATTTTAGTTTTGGTTTTAGTTTTGACACTATCCTAAAAGTTTCAGTTTTGACATGCAGAGTTACCATGTTGTTTAACATGCAAGTTTACAAATAGAAATCAGGAGATACATAAAGGTAAATAAAAATAAATTGCACTGCAATAGCTTAAAAGTGTACCTATCAATTCTTCCCGTTCCTCCACCTCAAAGGTTAGCTTTGACAAGATGTATATAATTTCGCAAGAAATTCAAATTACTGGAGTAGATGAAGGTATATCTACCAAACATCAAGTTATGACCTTATTTAGTCTCGAAAGATCTTAATGGATGATTTTATAACATAAAATAACAAGTTCAATTTACCATTCAAGATATTCTAGAGATTCCAAAGTGCTCGAACAAGACCCTGACTCACTTTGTAGATTTCTTGAAATATTTTTGAGTTCATTTGGAACTTAACATATTGTTCTGTTAATCATCCAAGGTTAAGCTAAGGTTATCCCATTGCTTAAGGAAACTTGATGTTTTATTTATCCTAAGACAAGGACACTCAATTAATATGATGATATTTCATTTAAGAGTTATGTGAGTGGGTGCCTCTAAAAAATTTAAGTAACTAAATGTTTTAGTTTTCAAAGTTAAAATTGCGCTTGTAGTGTAGAAAGTTTTTAATCAATAATAATGTTATCTTTTAAGTCCTATCAAATAAATTTAAATATCAAGCTTAGGTCTCTACCGAAACCTAAACAATCACAGTATGCGAAATGGTAACTTAGCGGAATCTTTGATTTAAATGACATGCATTCTTATTGAAAGATCACATTGTCATCAATTATGGCTTAAAATTAATGAAATATTATCTTTCTAACTCAAACCCATCACTTGCAAATCATTTAATTTTGATTGACTTCCAAGCCATCATAATTAAGGGAATTTCCATTTTTTCTTATTGCAGAAAAGGTGGTAAGTGAGTTCCTATCTTTTAATCCTATTGTATTTCAATCATCCAAACATGTTCATAGGATCAAAATTACCCATCTTCCCTTTAATTAATCTAAAATCTTGATTGAGGCACCAAAAACTAAAGTTACTCCTTTTGCTTTGGGGCTCTCCACCTAATAACTCATCAATCAAAATTCAAATGACTTTAAGAAATCTTATAGTGTCCAATTGATGGGTAAATTAAAACATTAGAGGAGAAAATGTGGAACTTCAAAATTTAATATAATTTGAAATGTAGTATTTTCAAAGTTCATTTACTTAACTCTCCAAACTAAAGTTTTACTCAGGAGAAAATTATTAAAGGCCACCGTAGGTCAGAGAAACACTTAGGCAAAATTTTATGAATTTTTTAATTAAATATTTAATTTAATTTTGTAATTGTTATTGATTGTTACTATTTAATTTGAATGGAAAAGATGTTTTATATACCAAAATTATTTTTTGTATTTTTATTAAACTTTTCTGAGCCCAGCAAACTCAGAGAAACAAATTTTACATTTTTATAATATTTAACTTATTATTATTCTTTTTTTTAGTGAGAAAATAAGAAAAAATCATTTTACAATTTTAAAAATTTTTTTTTTAACTTAAAAAAAATAGGAAAAATTTCCTAATGCGTTCTAAGTGATTAGGGAAAAATTAGTCACATTTTAGAAAATTTGGGTATTTTTTGGATTTTTTATTATCTTTAAATATCTGAAATTCAAAATAAAACTCAAAACTCGAGTATTTTCTCAAAATAAGTTTTATTTTTCCTAAGTTCCCCTCATCAAAAGGAACTATGTAAAACACTTTTCATAGTTTTCCCAAATTTATTTAATTTAATATATTTATTTTTGTACTAAAATGCAAGATGTCTTAGAAAATGAACTTTAGTGCTTAAACTTAGTCAAATAATTTTTAAATTTTTACTGTGGATAAACATGATTTTTATACACAGTGTGGAATTTATTTTGTTTATTTTTTATTAATATTTAATTAACATAAATTAAAGCAAGATATATATATTTAATTAACTATAGAAATGTACAGAATAATTCAAATCATCATGACATTTTTCCTAAGCTTCTCTGACCATAGAAAAGTTACTAAAATTATTCTCATATTTTTTAAAGTGGTATTTTAATTTATATATTTAAAATAAAAAAATATTGTTATCCTAGCTTAAAAATTAAGGTTAGAAGCATAGAGATGGTCTCTGACCTTGGAAAATAAGAGAACATCCTTCTATTATAAGGAATAAACCCTAAAAGATTCAAGCAATGGTGAGCAATACTTGATCTTAATGAGCTATAATACTCAAGAGAGTACTTAATTCATTAAAAATCAAAGTGTTAACAAATAATTTTTAATTCTTTGTCCACATTATTCTCCTCCGTTCACAAAGTAGGAGTATATTTTTATATTATTTTTATGATTTTTCTATATAAAGATATGGATTTTTAAAACTTTAGTATTTAAATAAAAAAATAAATCCATATTTTTCTATTTACACACACGACACCACCTCAACCTATGGCGGCTCCGAAAAGCCACATGGCGCTCCATCAATTGACACAGACAGACAATTCAACTCCTCATCAGCCTGCGGTTCATGTATCATCTCTTTATCAGATTCCATCACAAACATTCATTAAAAAAACGTGTGATCGAGCAATATACGTTCATCATCCCCAAATGAGTTAACACGGGAATCATTCACACTAAAACCTTAAGATCTTTATCTAGACTCAACCAAATCCCATGAGGTTTGTTCCCAAACCTTCATCTACTCAATATGGCTTATATGGTATTAAATATAGTAAATATGGGTTGAGAATCAATTTAAGCTCGGTTTAGGGTTGAGGTTCAATAATTTTGTCTGAGAAGGGAAGCATCAATCAGATGGTTGTAGCAGCTTCAATTATGTCCAAGGAACCACTAAATGAAGTCCTAGGTCCTGTTGAATTGTCTAAATATAATTTTGATCAAGCTCGATTTCATGTGTTAGTCTAGAGCTAGGTTAGAGGCTGTTTGAGATGAGGCTTTTGTGGGGGTATCAACTCCTCTCACTGTGTTGATGGTGTGTGCAATGTTAATTGGAGTTTGGTGGATTGTGGAGGTTTGAGAAAGTATGTCCTTATTCGAGCTGAAATTTTGAACTTAAAATTGAACTCTCACAATGGGAATCATAGGGGGAAACCGTGTGATTAGGCTGATGAGTTCTTGGAGAGTCTTTGAAAGTGATTTGATAGAGTTTTCTCAATGATTTTGCTAACACTCCTTCATTGTTTTGGAGGGGGTAGTTTAAATAAAGGATGTTATGGTGGCTCTCAGTCTAAGCTGACGTGGCCAGGTGTTGCCTAGGTGGAGGAAAGAAAGACCCTAACAATCAATCAAGCTTAGCTAGCTCAGATCTTTAAACCAACTTTGGCTTATTTTGGGTGATTGTTTCCAGTGGCTGAGGAGGTGGCTAGCTAGGGACTATCACCTCTGAGCTCAGGGAGGTCAAGGGGTGCTTAAATATGATTAACTCCCAAGGGTAAGCAATGATGTAGAAGATATTTCAAATTTAAGCCAAAAAAGGGTAAAAATCCCTTAAATCAAGAGACCATTGGTTGGTAGCACTTCTATGGTGGGATAGGAGAGTCTAGCCTGGTTAATAGGTCCCATTTGGTTATTGTGGTGTTATTAATTAGGTCACTTGGGCATGACATAATCAATTTTGGTGCATGGGTTCAATTTGGGTTGAATTATGTTGAAGTTGGTTTTGGGTTAGGATACCCAAGAAATTGAGCCAAATTTATTGATCAATTTTTATGGATGATTGTCACAAAGAGTTTAGAAAAAGTTTGGAAGGAATTTGAATTTATTTGGAGGTGCAATTTGAAGGAATTTGAGCATTTGGTCAATTTGGGGATGTTGGATTAAACTTGGGTTTAAGTTGAGCTAGAGTTGAGTTAAGTCCAAATTTTGGCCTCAAAATGGTCTATAGGGATGTGATGAAGAGTTTTCAACATTAATTGGATACCAATTGTGCAGTTTGGGCTTTCAATTTGGCGGGACTTAGGCACATGGCTAAATTTAGGCAAATTTTGGCATTTTAGATTTGGGTTGAAATTGAGTGAAATTGTAGCTTGAAAAAGGTCAATTAAGGGTTCAAGTTGGTGTGTAGGAGTGTTTGAAAGGGTTATTGATGCATAATTGGGACAACTGGAAGGATTTGGAGGTTAAATTGTGTGCATTTTGGTTTTAGGCCAAATTAGAGCTTTTTGATTTGGGTTGAAATTGCACTTGAATGTGGGCCGATTGGGCTGGTATTTTATTTGAATTAAGTTTGATCAAGATTAATTTGAATTTAAAATTGAATTTGGAGAAGATCAGGATCAAATTGGTGGACGTTTACGGTAAATTTGGGAAAATTGGGCCTTTAAAGACAAATTAGCGCTTTTGGTCAAAATGGGTCAAATTTGTCAAATTGGGTTTAAATTGAAGAGTCTAAATTGGTTCTGGAGACATTCGAAATAATTTTGAGGGTTTTTCAATAGTTTGGGCCACCAAGGTTAATTTTGTAATTTTGGCAAATTTTAAGGTATTTTGGTAAATTGGGTAGATTTGGGAGGCAAAAGGATATGTTTGATGTTTTGGCGAAATTGAGGTGCCAACAACCCTATTTAAGCTATGGACCAATGGAATCCCTTACTTAGGGTCCTTCATGTACTAATCTTTGTTAGACTCTAGCCTAGGGCTAATGGGTCTAGGTAACCAACTACATGAGTCTCCCAAAGGGTTAAGGGATCAAAGTCAACAAATTTGGGGTTTAGGTTGTGATGGAATGTGAGTGAAAGTAAGCGTATTTGAGTGAACTAGCTCCAGATCAACACCTAGGGTCAATCCTAAGGACAACCAGTCCTATGGCGACTCCCCTTCATCTCGCCCATATTGACCCCACCTACCAAGTGCTAGAGGTTCGGACAGATATGTGGAACTTCAAGTTGAGCAAAGAAGAGTTTAAATTTTCTAATGGTGAGGGTTCCTTCCTAGTCATCTAGGAATAGTCAACAAGATAGTCCTTTGTCTAGACCCTAGCATACTAAGGAGGAAAAAGTAGATCTCAACCAAAAGTGAGGTCAACAAATGGACCCATAACAGGTGTGGTGTGCCCGACAAGCACATCGCGCGCGTCGGCATTGACCAAAGAGATCAACAAAAAAAACACAGACTTCAAAGTAAACATATCTAGAACGAAGTGCAGAACTGAGTGATAATTATTTGTGTCAGGGAGTAACAGATACTCTCGCCAGGGAAAAGAAAGGAGATTTCTTTCTTCACTTTCAGAAGACTCTGGTGTACAGTTCCAATCCTTCGAGTATATTGAAAAATTTTCCTTGAATTTCTTTGTAGAATTCAAATTCTTGACCTTGAACTCTGTTCATCTTTTTAAATTTTAATGTGGGATCCTCTGAGATTGTCAAGGCGGCTCCCTGATCACCACATTTGTAGGATACCATGTCTGACTTGGTTCTGTAAGTAATGGAATATATGACTCAGAATCCGAGTAAACTAGCTCATGACGTCCCATGTTAGAAGCTATGAACTACTCAAAAGAACTGTAGTGGTCTATGTGGAAAACATTGCATGTCAGGCATTCCAAAAATGCTCCTTCGGTTGATGCATGAATAGGAACTTTCACGTTACACCTCAGGCAACCCTTATAAACCTCATCTAGTACTGCTACCGTTATCTACTCTATATGAAACTCAGACTCATCCTCTATAGCAGACGGATTAGTAGAAATCTCTCTCATGCAAGGGTCATAGATTTTCTCCTTAGGAATTGGGTTAAGTAAGTTTTCTTCCTCTTTCAGGCATCTTTTCTCTTCACGTAAGAAAGCTCTGTGTTTTTGGCGATTGACATTTCTACGTTGAGTTCTTCTTAATGGTGCATCTGGTAGTCCCTCATTATTTGCACTGACTAGATGTCCTATTGGCGCAGTTTTCTTGGATGAAAGGCGACTAGTCCCTTCCACCGGATTCTGCTATGCTATCACTTTCTTCATCTTCAGTGAGGAATCTTCTTTAGTGTTGATCTTTAACAGCGATGGTAGTCCTTCTTTTTCTCGACGACTGACCACGTCCATCGGGGTTCCCTCATAGTCCACATCGACCTGACCAAAGTCCAAGTCAAAGTCTATGATGCCATAATAAGATGCCCTTTCCTCATTAAGTGCAAGATTCCAGCAATTTTTTAAATCAAAATAAGCTTCTATCCTGTCATTTTTTTACAAACGATAGAAGAAACATCTGTGCGCTAAAATTTTGTAAGAACAAGAACAAAACAAAACATTTATTAGATAGAATTTTTGTTTACACGGGTGTGAGGATTATTTATTTATTTACATATATATATATATATATATATATATATATATATATATATATACATATAAGAATATAAAACTTAATATACAGAAGGAGAACATCAAAGTATGCAACATTAAAAGTTTTCCTTTTTTTAGGTTAATTTATTACAAAAATTGGAACCCAGTCATAGACTCATGGCCAAATAAATAACCCCAGAATAATGAAAATCTCAAAATCTTATTTCGAGCAAAGTCAAGTTGTATAGTATATCTTCAAATATCATTCTTTGAAAGATAGTATAAGTCGTTCGCCTCAAAAATCCTCCAGCTGGTAGGCTCCTCCCGAATATACATGTTCTACGACGAATGGTCCATGCCAAGTTGGCTTAAAATTTTCACCTATCTTGTGATGTGCAAGAATAGGTCTTCTATGAACAAGCATGATTTCACCTACTTTGAACGTCCTCGGGTGGACCAATTTGTCATGAGCTTATACCATCATCTCTTGGTAAAGTTCCAAATGTTATTGTGCTTCTAGACATTTTCCCTCGAGAATTTGCAATTCTTCAAGTCTGAGTTTTGCACTTTTTTAGTTGTAATTTGGTTAGCGAAGGTGACTCTGAGAGACGATATCTGAACTTCTAGTGGAAGTACAACCTCAGACTTATCGACAAGTGCGTAGGGTGTACATTAAGTTGTAGTCCTGAACGTCATCCAGTAGGCCCACAAAGCTTCTAACAATTTATTTTGCCAATCTCTTTTGTTTTCATCCATTGTCTTCTTTAAGATTTGTACCACAGTTTTTTTGAAGGACTCGACCAGTCCATTTTCCCTGTGATAGTAGATCCTAGAGTACCTCCAATATATCCCATGACTTTTGACAAAGTTGATGATTTTTGTGCTCTTAAGAGTTGTCTCATTATCATAAATTACTCTGCGCGGAACTTTAAAATAGTAGATCATTTGACTTCTAAAAAATTGAAGGAAGTTTTATGTAGTAACCTCTATAACGACACTGCATCTGCTCGCTTAGGGAGATAATCTATAGCAGCAAGAATGAATCTATGACCCTTAAAGGATGGAGGGTCCATTGCACCTATTATGTTCGTGCCCCAATACTAAAATGGTAACGAAGTAATAGTTGGGTGTAGCGCATTCGAAGTTTGGTGTAAGACCATTCCATGCACTTGACAAAAGTGACACCTTCTAGTTGTATCCATTCAATCAAACATCATTGCTGACCAATAATATCTGAGTCTCTTGATCTTCATTTTCTTCTTTGGCCTCGACTGGTGAGCTCCACACTATCCGGCATGTACTTCTTTGATAATATTTTGTACTTATGCTCTACTTAGACATCTCAGCCACATCTGATCAAATGGTCTTTTATAGAGAACATCACCCACTAGAGCATACACCATAGCTCTTCTCATGATATAATTTGCCTCAGACTTGTCTTCTGACAGCGTTCTAGTTTACAAATATTCTATCAATGGATTATGCATGTCTTCATTGATGTCAGCAATTGCAATCATCAGTCTTTCTTTTTCCTCGAGCTTATGTATATTATTGAGGTCGATCCAAGACAAAACCCATCTTCCTTGCACTAAAATTTTGATAGAATCCCATGTTGGTCATGCCAGTTCTTTTGCATGAGAAAGCATGTAAATTCTAAGCTATTGAGCGATAAAAATTAAAGCAAGACAATGCTTCTCAATAGACAGATGTTTTGCCTCCATCAGTATTAGACATCAACTTAAGAAGTAGAGCAAATTTTCCTTACCTGCGTCATTGGATATGCTAACATGACTCCTAGGGAGTCATCCAAGGCCGTAGTATAAAGTATTGATAGTTTTCCTGGGATAGGGGCTACCAAAACAAGAGGTTTTAATGAGATTATATTGTCATAATTGTTCAAACACCATCCTCAAATCATACAAATTGTCTTTTTTTAGCTTGCTTTTAATGACCAAATCATCCACATAACATTCCACTTGGTTGTGAATGAGGTCATCAAAGATCCTCGTCAAAGCTCAATGATATGTTGTTCATGCATTCTTCAACTTGAATGGCATCATTATGTAGCAAAAGATCCTAATTGGTGTTGTGAAAGCTATAAGTGTTGCATCCTATGAAGCCATCGTAATTTGGTTGTAACCTGGTGATCCATCCATGGAGGAGAAAATCTCAAGTGTCAAAGCGATGTCCACGATCATTTCTGGTATTGATAACGAAAATTCATCTTTTGAACAGGTTTTTTTCAAATCCCTAAAGTCGACACTTACACGAATTTGTCCATGTTTTTTTTAACTAATACAATATTGGCTAACCATGTGGGGTATTACGCATCTCTTACAAAGTTAGTGTATATTAATTTCATCACATTGGCAATGTCTTGTTGCTCGATTTTGAGGCGCATTCTTCTGAGAGCTTATTTTATTGAGATAATATCTTTGTCCACCCCGAACTTATGAACTGCAACTTTTGGGGATATTCCTGGCATTTCATCATAACTCCATACAAAGTAATATTTGAATCCTGACAGTAAATTGATCAGTTTTGAAGATTCTTTGTTGGTGAGTAAGGAACATATAAAGGTGGGTTGGGGCTGCTCCTCAATCCTAGGGTTAATTTCCTTCAATTCATCAACAGTTCATTTAATTTCTTCCTCAAATTTTGTAGGGGCATCTTTAATTATTTGATCTTGAGATTCATCTTCTACATCGGGTCAATCATCTTTCATTTCACAAATAATGACCATACTAAATTTTGAATCATCGAGTGGTCCTACAATACCAAATATGTGACCCTCTTTCGAGTTAGGAGTTCGAAATTTAACATTCCATAATTTTTTGAAAAGCTATAACTTATCTTTTGGCATTTCTTTAGCACATATTCTTGTTGAATTATTTTTTATACATAAGGAGAAAAGTAACCAAAAGGTAATTCCATTAAATTCTTAGAATCCTCTTTTAAATTTACATGATTTTCAAGATTCAGAGAAGTAGAAGCATCGTAGAATTTGATGGGCTTTCAACCACCACTATGAACTTCCTTGAACTCTAAAATCTCAACCTTTTGAGGGAGAATCGTAGTCAGGGTCATGACAGTAACATAGTGGTTGATCTGATCATACATCGACTTTTGAGGGAGAACATTCACCTTTCTCCAAATCTTCTAAGGATGTCTTGTACTATGGTTTCTTTGGTTTTATCATCTTCATTTCCTCCTCGAAGCTTTCTTCATCATCAATGTTGATGGTTGGCTTAGTCCATCAAGTAATAATATTTGTTATTCACCGTCCACATCCCCGGATTCGACCTCGGGTGCGCAAACTAAAAGACCCCCCCCCACAACTTGTTGTAAAAGAGTGGTGGAAGATTTCTTAAGCAGGGCTGAATGGCTTTGCCCTTGTGATCCTTCTGAATCTTCACTTTTATTTGTGACCATTTCACGATAGAAGACAATTTTCTTCGGAGGCACGTAGTAGGCGGCGTCATCATGAATGCAAACTTCATGAATAAAAAATGGATGTAAATCTTCTGTAATGGAATGTTCTTATCCTTTCTTTTAATAGTTAATGCACTGATGCATGGAAAACAAAACCATGTTGTGCTAATGAATCCACGATCGACCAAGTAAAGCATTGAAAGAGGAATTTTGAGGTTCTTACTAGTTTTCCGACTTTCATAAGTAGTTTAATTGATACAAGAGCTCTTTCTCTCTTCTGATTAAATCCTCTTAACATCATTTTATCCGTTGTAAGCTCTTGAGCCTCAATATCCCAGTATGTCAATGTTCGTAGACTCATTAAGTTAAGTGATGCTTAATGATCCACTAAAACTCTGGACAACACAAATCTATTGATGTTAACGGAGATGTAGAGTGGTCGGCTGTGGTTAGCAGTACCGAACAACAAGTCTTCATCTGTGAAGGTTATGATAGGTTGTTCCCTTAATGAACAAAATTCATCCCAGGATGTGCTGGCCAACGGAGCTATTCAAATCTCTAGGTCAAGCAAGGCTGTAACAAAATACTCTCTCATATCTTTTGACAGTACTAGAATATTGTAGATGCTTAGCTTAGAAACCAACCTCCTAAGATGAGCTAGCACATTATAATCCACTTTAAATAATCCTCAAATATTTACTTGATTATTTGTTCTTACACTTTAGAGGTAGAGGTAGCTCTTCTTGAGTTACTATTTGGTTTCCTTTATCCACCAGAGCTAACCTCAAGGGTAAAACTTTTCCATTCCTTAGGTTTATCTCTGTGATTTCTTCTTCTCCTTGCAATGTTGTAGGCAAATTTTTTGTTGTCTCTTATTCATTGGAGAGATCCAAGTTGATAGAGAGTCTTGTGCCATGATGCCTAAGGATTAACTCCTTACTCCCAGTGCTATCGTAACCAGTATAATCCATATCTTCTACGTCCTTATTAATGGGTTCATCAGACTTAAGTATGATTTAAAGATCAGTTTGGGAATAGTGATTGGAGTTAGAGTGAGAAAAGTCAGTTACGTTATCACTAGAAACATTTAAAACGTAGTTGAAATCATAGTCATTATATTCATAATACCCTGGTAGGGAAAAGAGATAATCATACATGGTCAGGGGTTCGAGGATTTTCTTCCTAAAATCCGAGACAACCAATCTAACAGAGGCATCCCCTATCCTACCCTTTGCGCTATCGGTCTTCACAACATCCTTCCTCTCTTTCTTTTCTGGTTGCGGCAATTTCTCTTATAAAATCTCACAACATCTGTTGTCTCTTGAGCTGAGCAGGCTGAAGAATCTAAACGACTAACTAAGCTAAATCGGTCTGAATTTAATCTAGTATCTTCTTGGATGATTTGGACCAAATTGTACTCCATCCATCTTTCTTTGAATACAGATCTATTAGAGTCATTAGCTTGACCAAAATCATATTTATAGAAACTTTTTCAGGTTCTTTAAAATATTCTTTTGGGATCGTTATATTCCCTTCTTTAAGAATTTTTTCAAGCCAATCCTTCAATACAAAACATTCCTCTGTAGTATGTCCAAGCATTCTATGGTATGGATCTTTCTTGTCGACTTCCTTAGATCTCCTTAGATCTGGCAACCTAAACTCAAGCTTCCTCATTAGACTTCTGAACATTTGAGGTACAACTTCATCTATGACGGAATATACCATAATCTTTCATTAGTAAACGGTCAGACCCTTCTTATTTTCTATTATATATGATCCTACTTGATGCAAGTACTGGCTAGACTAGCCATATTGTTGTATTCCTTATCGAGCATGTCATGATGATGACTAAAAAGTTTGACAAGATTGCTCTGCTTGTATCTTCATTGGTTGTTTTCTCTTAAAAATTATAGCTACTATCTTGGACTTCTTCATGAATACTTAAGTTGTTATGGTCAACTCCAATTTCTCCTAAGAATCCTTGTGTTTAATTTTTTCTTGCAAGTTTCTAGCTTTGCTGAGTAGTTTCTTGAAGGAATTGATGGTGAGTCCCTTAAGCATGAAAGCTACTAGCCTATGGATGCTTTTGAGTAGGATTCAATTGCATGATGTTCCTGTAGGTGCAGTTCACATTTCATGCTCAGGTTTCTCCACCTCAATATATAACGCACCAAAGTCTTGTTAGGCTTTTGCCTCTCTACTATGAGATCTCCAATTTAAAGATGATGTCGCACTTCAATAAATCTCATTACAAATAGTTTTTGCAACTCGACAAATGTCTTCACTCATCCATTAGGCACCTTAACATACCAATAAAATGTTATCCTTGATAGGCCCCTGACAAACTTACAAAAAGGTAAGGCTTCTTTAACTCTGACATTTCCACAACTGGCTCAAAAATGCGCTATCTGCTATCTGGGTTTTCCAGTCCTGTTAAAAATCTTAAAGTTCGGTGATACAAAACCTTTAGGGTAGGGTACGACATTGAATCCTTCCGGGTAGGGTCTACCCTTTAAAATTAATGCACCACCCTTAGATTGAGCTAAAGCCTCATGAACTTGTTTTACCATTTGTTTAAATTACTTTTATAGTATGACACTTTTTGGAGAATCCTTCTTCTGTTGATCATCTCTATTAGGTGAGGCAACTTCGCTCCTTTCATTGGTGATATGTACAATCATTGGCTGGTTAACTTCTGGAGAAGCTAACTGTTGTGGTTGAGATTGTCCATGAAGTGTAGCCATGATAGCCATAGAACTGACCATCTCTTCCATTTTTTTCTCCAGTTAGTTTATTTACTCATCCCTTAGTAGAATAGCCCTACACAAATCATCTAAGATGTTCCCTTTAACAAGAGGATGAAGTCGAGCGCAGATGCAGCGGCTCTGGTTGTGATGACATGAATATCCATAAAGTCTTCATCGATATAGTTGTTTAAGTCAAAATCTTCATCATCATCATCAGTTGAAACTCCATGTTCTCAAGTTAACTCAAAAATCTTCACCCTAAGCTTCTTAATAGTTTCTTTGATTATTGATTCTCTTATCATCTTGAGATCTGGGGGACTTTGCAGAAGATCCTCCACTTGTTCATCCAACATGGCAACAATAGCTGCGACAATGTTGGATACTTCAGACCCTTGCTTCATTCCATGATCCTGCCCTACGGGTTCACTAAACCTTCTTGGTATGGCAACCTTAGGTACCCATACCTTTTTCCTCGATGGTGATGCCTTAAGACGACGTGTCTCAACAGAGGCACCGGGATTCTGAAGAGAGGTATGCTCCTCATGGTGCAAACCAGATACAGTACCAGGTAATCTCTTCATCTTTTCCTTCAGACGTGACTTAGCCGGTCGACGGCCTACAGGACCTGAAGTAGCGACAGTAGAATAAGTGGAGATGATGGTGGTATCAACTCTACTTCTCAGATGGAACCTGATAAGAATGCAAGTAGGCAAAGTTTCAGTTGATCTTTGGGATCGTTTGGTAGATTTGACATCTCTTATAATTTCTCTCTTCATGTGAGGGGATACTGCACATCCCACTCATTTAAGTAATTCACCGACTGAATAACCCTCTTTGATAGCTAGTCTCTGGAATATTGTACTGACTCGAGAGATGAGAGTGGGCCTCTCCCTCTCCCCACTAAGTCCATGAGGTAACAGTAAAGTAGCAGTAATCTTCTAGATACTTTCGTACCCATTGGTGTACATTAAATGATGAAACCTACTCCCTCGTAGAAGTGGATAGGTTTCCAGCAATCATAGTTCCTCCTGGTGAGGAATTTCATCAACAGACATTTCTTCTTAAATCTGGGCTTTAGTAGCCTTCAAAATTATTTGGCTATTGTTTCTCCTTTGCGATTGAGTTAATGGCGCATACTTCAAACTCGATCCAATCATTGAGGAATCCTTTGGTTGTATCTCCAATGATCAGGACCTCTTTTCCCTTAGCAGAAGCTGGAACAACAGGCTTAGCAAGTGCTAAAGAAGTAGTCTTTACCTTCTTGTAAAATAGGAAATCCTAGGGATAGTTCAGGTTGAACTCTGCAGATGGCTCCTGAACTTCTGGAGTGGTAACTTTAATTATAACAAAAGGAGCCTTTCCGAGGATGACTTCCAGTTCAACAAATCTTGCTCCAAACTATATGGTGGGGACAACGTTGTAGGCATCACGACTCGTCAGTAGCTTGCATGAGAAAGTGAGCGTAGGGAACACCATTTTAGCATCTTCAAAAAGAAAGCTCTGGGGTTAGTTATTTCGCTAATACCTTGTAATTCTAGTGTGAGCACTATAAATTAACAAAGGTCAATTTATAGATTGGGCAAGTCTTTTATTTTAATTTTAGTTTGTGAAAAGTATTTCAAAATTTTATAAAAATAACTTTGAAAATAGGAGAATTTAATAAAATATATAAAGAAGGTTTAATGAGCAAGTGCAACATGACAAAAATTAATTTAATTTGCTAAATAACAATCTAAACTTGAAAGGGAAAGTGAAGTTTAGGACCTAGTGTGGGATCAACTTTACAACGCACAATGCCCAGGCATAACTAGTGAACCAACACACCTACTGAGGGTCCATTCCCACACAAAAGTTAAAATGTTCTAATGAACTCTTGAACCTCTCTGTCCAAAGGTGGTTGAACCGACGGTCCTGAAGTTCGAAAGAGTTAACCACACATACCCGAGAAAGAAATAGGTGAACTACGTCAACAGATAAAAAGTAATTTGGTCCATAAGGGACATTGACACATTAACATTGTATGAAGACAATATTACTTGATTTAAATGGAGAGATAAACTTATCCCTAGCATAGTCACCAGAAGCTAGTCGACACAATTTCTAGGGGGATCGTCTTGTGGAAGCTGTCAGCCGCCCAAATCAGAATCGCATC
>NEWO01000623.1:243639-264486 GCA_003013225.1 Phalaenopsis aphrodite
CTCCCAATAGCAAGAAGGGACACAATCTCAGCAACAAAACATTACTGTTCATGGCCACAACCACAGTCCCAGCAATCATTTTTGCACTCTGAGGTAAAGAATTTGACGCTTCTCCCCTTGAGTTAGTAAGTGTAAAGGGGGAGAGGGTTGTGGAAACCTCAAGATGATCAACAATAGCACTTTCCATAGCTAGAAAATTTGCAGGTCTAATAGCTTCCCTACACACAAATGAAAAATGAATCTTACTTTCAGTGCTGAGCTTTCTAATCTTGTGGATCCATTGATTGATATGCCAAGAGGAAGACATCTTAGAATTGAGTAACTCCACCAGCAGGGAGGAGTCAACTTCAGAACCAATCCACTGCCAATTATTCTTCTTAGCAAAATTTAAAGCCCAAAATAGAGCAGCAGCTTCAGTTTCCAAAGCATCATCAGCTATGTAAGGGGCCTTGTAGAACAGCAAAGTCTTCCCTTTGTAATCTCTGAAAATTCCCCCAATACCTGTTCTCTTGTTTGTGTAGCTTCCATCAGTGCTAATTTTAATGAAAGGATAAGGAGGTATCTCCCACCTCACCTTGATGATTTTAATGTGGTTAGCACCCATGTAATTTGTGGTCTGCAGGATCATGAGGAACTTCCTCCAGTGTATTAGCTTGTTTAGGTAAGCCCAGCAGTTAGACATCACCCATGTAGCACTGGCCTCCCTATCCTCATGTTTGGCCATGTTTCTAGCCATCCAAATAAACCAAGCAACAATGAAAGGAATTGGCATGAGGTTTATTTCTTTCCAGTCTTTAGTGCAGTCTAAAATGTTATCCCAACCAATGTTAATCAGGTTGATGTTCATTTGGGAAGTTAATCTATTTCAAAACTCCTAGCAAAGTTGCACCTGAAGAATAAATGATCCATTGTGTCCTGATGAAGCTTTCATAGGTGGCATCTAGAAGGACCTTTCAGGCCCTTAACATTCAGAATATCATCAGTGGGGAGAAGGTTATTAAGAACTATCCAAGAAAAGAAGAGCATGGAAGGGGTGGGATGCTTTTGGCAAGAGAAAATGTTCCACTGACAAGTGTCCCAATTGTACAGGTAGTTCTGGATATCTTTTGAGATACTAGCTCAAGTCTCGTTCAACAAGTTGAGTTGGTCCTTATTTTTTCTGTCAAATTGGATAGTAGAGATGTAGCTAGCAGACTGCTCCTTCAGTAAACCTCTCAAGAAGTCTTCACACCAAACATTGTCAGCGCAGCAGTCCTTGACCAATAAATCCCCCTCCTTTTCATCCTGCAAAGGTTCCTAACTTTCATTAGAACACCAGATGTCTTTTTAGAAATTAATATTCCCTTGTCCCAACTCCCATCTTAGCGGCTTATCAATGTCTTCTCTGGCCTTAAGCATCTAAACTAAAATTCTGGAGTCTCACACCTTTCTGGTGACCTCCCCAGGGTGGACAGACTTGGCAGTATTTGGCTTGCATGAAATTGGCCCATAAGCTTTCATTTTGTCTGAATTTAATCCACAACTTAGACAGGCTAATGTGTTTCATCTGGTGCAAGCCTTTAAAACCTAAACCACTAGCCTCCCATGGTTTAGTAACCTTTTTGCCAACTATCCCAAGCCACTTGTTTTCTGTTCCCAGACCACAAAAATTTGTTGAAAGTTCTTTCCAGCAGCAAGGATGTACTTCTTTTCATTATAGCCACTTGGAGAGCATACAAAAGGATAGAGGTAAGAATGCTCTTCAGTAGGGTGATCCTACCACCATTGGACAAAAAGGAGTTTGACCACCCCCGAAAAGTAGAGGTTATCTTATCAATAACCTCATCAAATTGGATCAATTTTGTTCTTCCTCTGGTAAGATGAATCCCCATTTGAATGGGAGGCTTAGGCTAGAGAAACCAGTATAAGAATGCATCCATTGCTTGATTGGTAGAGAGGCTTTTTTGCTGATCAGAATCTCACATTTGTCCTTATTTACCTTTAGCTCATACACCTGTTGGAAATGTTGAAGACACTCAATAATTCAGTTGGTAGCAGGCTTAGAAGCCCTAGTGAAAAGCAAGATGTCATCAGCATAGATCAGATGGCTGATGTCCATCCTAGCTCTATTGTGATAAGAGTTGAAGCTTTTCCTATTCTCCTTGCAATCCATCAGTCTAGAGAAGTTGTCAACACTAATATGAAAATGGTGGGGGACAAAGGGTCCCTTTGTTTAAGCCCTCTGGTGGCTTTAAAGAAACCATGGGCTTTATGATTTATAAAAACTGAGTTTATGTTATCCTCAAGCCATCTTTTAATCATCTTGCAGCTTTCCCTGGAAAAGACCCTAGCCTCCAAACATTCAATGATGAAATCCCAGTTTACCATGTCATAAGCCTTCATTAGATCAAGCTTAAAAATTAGATTTCCCCCTCTGCAAGGTTTCTCCAAATCCTGCAGGAGTTCTTAAACCAGGAGGATGTTATCCTCAATACTTCTGCCTTTCACAAAGGCAGCTTGGGTAATGCTGACAAGATGTGGTAGAATAGGCTGAAGCCTGTGAACAATGATTTTACTTATGATCTTACTTATGACATTGTTTAAACTCAGATTTCTGTACTGCTTTCAGCTATCCTTGATAGATGTCTTTGGGATAAAAATAATATTAGAGGCACTAAATTAGTTAGGGAGGGAATTTCCTTTGAAAAAGTGTTAAATAGCTTTGATCACCTCCTCCTTGATGACTTCCCATGCCTTCTTATAGAAGTTTGAAGTAAACTCATCAGGTCCAGCAGATTTGGAACTATCAATAGAATTTAAAGTAAATTTTATCTCTTCCTCATTAGGAATATCATTTAAGTGCACATTAGTGGTGAACTTCTTGCTGTCTGTAAACAAATTGCTGTCAATTTTCACTCTATCACTGATGGTCCCATTCATTAGGCTGTGGCAATACTGCACAGCACTTTCAGCCATTTCGTCTTCGTTCCTGAGCCAAGTGCCATTCTGATCCTTGATAGAGTGGATAGTGTTGCATTTTATTTGGTATTTAATGCAAGCATGGTAGAATTTAATGTTCCTATATCCTTCAACAAATTTAGTTTTTGCTGCCTTTGTTCAAGGAAATGGTCCTGCCACTGAATAGCATTTAAGAGTCTGTCATTAGCCTCAAGAAGAATAGCCTCATCAATCCTTCCTTTGCTATGCTCCTCCTCCAGCTCAGTTACCTCCTTTTTAGCCTTATCAACAATCAGTAGTAGGTCTCCAAAAGTGTTCCAGCTCCACTGCTTAAGGGCTTTAGCTACCTTCTTCTGATTAAACCAAAGGTTGATGAAGGGGTCAGGGTGAAGGTCTTTCTTCCAATGTTTTTTAATAATATTCAAGAAAGTAAAGTACTGAGACCACACATTCAAATATCTGAAGGAGCTTTTCTGGTTAGTCATCTTATTTCCTATAGTGGTCAGTAAAGGCCTATGGTCAGAACCAGCTAGGCTTAGATGGGTAATAGATGTCTGCAAGAATTGTTGGATACAATTGGCATTAGCAAGAACTTTATCCAGCCTTTCCCACAAATCCTTCCTTCTCCAAGTAAAGTTAGGACCACAAAACCTCAGGTCAAATAACCCAGCTTTTTGGATGTTATCATTAAAGAATGATATATTGATGGGATTGAGAGGTCTACCTCCCTTCCTTTCAGCAGGAGAGGAAACACAATTGAAGTCTCCTCCCACCAACCAGGACTTGTCCACTGAACCTTGGATGAGCTGCAAGGACTCCCAAAGATCAATTCTAGCGGCTATAGAACTGCCAGCATAGGCAAAAGAAGCAAAAACTTCCATATCCATAAAACTGAGATTCATATGTAAGATTTGGTTATGATTAAGTAGGATTGAGCACTTCATTTCTTTCCTACAAAAAACCCAAATTTTGTTGCTAATATTAGTGAACAAATTGAAGCAAAGGAAGGCTTTAGCAATTTTCAATGTGTTGAGGTGACCCATGGGTTCCAAAATGGCAATGCACCAAATTTTATGCTTCTTATTCATATATTTAAGTCTTTTCAATGATACGGGGTGGACAATCCCCCTAATGTTCCAACACAACAGATTAATCATGGGGATGGGGGAGAACAGTAAGGTTGGGTCCTGAACCTGGTCCTCCCTCTATTTTTGTTAGAACCCATTTTTGTTTGATTGATGTGAACCTCCAAACTCTGAAGCTCCTTTCCTTTTCCAAGATCTTGTCCTTCTAATTTATAATTCTTTTTCTTCTTAGTTTTCAAAATTTGTCAATCTGACTCCATCTCTTTATTCATATCTTCTACTAGTTTTTGACTAGGGGGTTCCACCACTGAATCCACCACTGGATTCATCACATTTCTGGGAGATGGGTAGGTAAGTAATACCTTCCGCAGTGACTCAGCTTCTGGTTAGATCTCCAGTTCCTTAGCCTTTATAGATATTTGGCCAGCAACTTGCTGCCAACTCTAACTGTCCCTTCCACACAGGGTGAGTCCTTTTAGGTGGGAGACTTCTCAGCCCCTTCAGAAAGCAAGGTCTTCTTTTGCACTTCTATATTTCCAACTTCCTGGATATTGATAGTGGCATCCTCCAACTCCTGCTGAGGTTGGTGGCAAGTCCTTCTGATGGGGGGTTTCAACCTGTAGCATCTCTCCCTGTTATGTCCAAACATTTTGCAATGTTGGTAGTAGTGTGGTCTTTGCTCCAAGATGACTTCTTGCCAGAACCACCTCTTATTGTCCCCAATCCAAATTCTCTTAACATCAGGAAGGGTAACATCCCTTTCCACTAATATTCTTGCATTGGCTGGTCTTGCCTTATTAAAAGTAGCAACATCAACCTTCAAGGGTGTACCTAAGGTGCACCTAATATTGAACATTGCATTAGTTTAAACAGATGCAAAGGCAGTTTAGGTAACTTAAACCATATAAGGTTCTTGTCATGGATCATAATCAGGTGACCATTTTAAAATTCTCATTTCTATTCCAGCTATGATGATGAATTGGTTTGCAAATATTCTGACATAGACCTCTTCTTTAGTCAGCTAAATTAGGAGATGCCTACCATCCAACAGCCCTAGCGTCCAATCTGAAATCTTCAGAGATTCAAAATATTTTCTTACCCGTTCCTTTTTTGGATGTCCCAAGCTGAATTTGCCAATTATGGTGAATTGAATCTCCAAGTTTAAATCAGCAAGCTCTTTTTCAGAGAAAATAGCAACTGGTTCCCCATCTTTAGTACCCACAGGGTGAATGCAAGAGGCAGATCCTCTCCGAGCAGCAGTGTTATGAAAATCCTGAGGGAAGACCAGTAAATCAGGATCCAGAAGAGGGGAGGAGGGACTACCCACCACCCCAGCATAGGTGGCTTTGGTCCATTGCAAAGTAGTTTCCAAGTCAATAGGGGTATTCATGTTTCACCAGACCAGGACCCCAAAAATGAAAAGGCTCCTAGCCAAACACAAACACCAGCTAATGGAAGTAAGAAAACAAACAGCTGCAACCCAACCAACAGATACTTCCCAAAGGCAGCAAAAACACAGCTTCCAAGCAAGTTACAGAGAACACCAAGAAAAACAGAAGAAGAAACAAAAGGAGAAAATCAACTTAAGCTGACCAATGGAACAGTAAAAGCTTCACTAAATCAGCAAAAAGCCTTAACTTCCCCCAACAAGGCCACCAACAACAAAGCTGAAAGTTCCAACCAAGCCAAAGGGACTTCTTCAAGATCCAGCCAGCTCCTAGAACAGTCTTCACAACAACACTAGGCAGCTCCATTATAGCCAAAACCATAGCAGAGCTCTGCTAGGTCCAGCTTCCACCTCCATGTTATTATTATATAAATATATATAAATATATATTAAAATCAGGAAACTGAGAAAAAGTTACAAAATTCTGTAGTAAGGTAAATCAAGTAGGTCTCCCTTTAAAAAAAAAGAAAGAGGAGAGATTTTCTTAGTGAGGTGGGAACAATTTGCCCCAAACACAGCTTGAGCAAGCCAGTTTCCAACTCAGTTGCCTTCTCCTATGGACAAAATTGAACCTCAGGTTGATGCCTTGGGAGATATGACCAATCTTGCTCTTCTATTTCAAAATGTGCCATGGGTAGTGGGTGGTATTTAGAAGTATGTTTATCATAACTTAAGAATCAGATTCAACTAGCATATATTGAATTTTGGCTTTAGTGGCATTGAGGGTAGCCCAATAGGTAAAAATAGCTTCAATTTCCATTACATCTTCAGCAACAGTGGGTGATAGCAATTTAAGGAGGCAGGAACCTTTTCAGTTTCTAAATAGGGCACCAATACCAGCATTAGACTTATAGAAACTCCCATCAGCATTGGCTTTTATCCAACAAATAGCTAGCTTAATCCAATACACAAGGGTATGCACAAAATTAGGCTGATTAGACTTATAACTAGTCCTAAGTATATCTGAATGTGCCTTCCATAGAACAATTTTCTTCACAGAAGCTAGGCAGTTGGAAGCCACCTTAGAGGTTAGAAGTAGTTGCTCTTCAAACTTTATCTTGTTTCTGACCAACCAGAGGAACCAAGCCACCACACAAGGTATAGCCATGAGACTCAATTGATGCCACTCTTTCCAACAGAGAAGAACTTGCTGACAGGTGAGAGTAATGGTTTGCACTTTCAAATTTAAGAGCACAGTAGACCAGACTTGTTGAATAAAAGTTTATTGGAAAAATAGATGATCAATGGTCTCCTCATGACCTTTGCATAGCACGCAACAGGAAGAGCATCTCAAACCTTTTCATTTTAAGATGTCAACAATGGGGAGCAATTTGGAAAATAGTCTCCAATAAAAGAATAACATGGAAGGTGAAAGGAACTTCCTCCATAGAGGTTTCCATCAGGGGATGACCTCACCATGAGGATGTAGGGAATATATATAAGCAGAAATAGATTGTGCAGTACCTTTTTTGGTGATCAGTTTATCTGGTTGGAGGGAACCAAAAGAATGGCTAGAAATCATTCGAATGGTTGAAGTATCTAAAATGTTATGAAGGGCAAGGAAATTCCAATGCCCCTCATTCTAACAGTTAAAGACCTTGGTATTAGTGGAAAAAGGGGCACTGGACACCTCAGAAAATTTCCCCTCCGCCATCCAATTGTCAAACCCAAAATTCAGGTTGCCCTCCCCTAGTTCCCAAATGAAAAGGTCCTCAGAAAAGTCCTTAGTTTTGAGCATTTGAGACCAGATTTTTGAATCACCCAGTTTTGGGGTGGCAAAGAACGGGTGGGAACCCCTACAGTACTTGCATTTCAAGAAATTGATATGTTGTAAGTGCTTAAACCTTCTAAATCCAAGACCACAATTTTCAGCTGGTTTGTAAAGGGTGTTCCATTTTGTTTATATATATATATATATATATATATATATATATATATATATATATATATATATATATATATATATATATATATATATATATTTAAAAAATATGAAATGAAACTGATCCCATATTTTTTTAAGTTTAAATTAGAGAGTACTATACCTCAAGGTGTATCCATCCCAAAAGATAAACAAAAGACTTTAGAGTGAGGCTCAGTCAAATAAACTAAGAAAAATATGAAATCTATTTGGTCTACGAAAACCATTTCTTTTATAAGCTCACAAGTTCCTCTATTTAATATAAAAAGCTCGATCAAATAAAATTTGAAATATATGACATCCATTTGGTTAGCGAAAACCATTTTTTTTATAAGCTGATAAGTTCTCATATTTAACATAAAAAGTTAAATAGGGTGTATATTAAGCTCGCTTTGTTAAATTTTCTCATAAAGGCAAGCCTTAATGGTTAATGTCATTATAGATAACCAAAGTCATTTAAGAAAACTTTTGATAGAATCTGACGATCTTATTTTCAAAGAGGTCAAGGGATTAGGAAAATTAGGAAAAATATCCCAATGAGTTCTAAGTTATCAGAGAAAAATTAGGCACATTTTCAAGTATTTTGGTATTTTTGGGATTTTAAATTATTTTTAATTATTTTAAATTCAAAATAAAGCTAAAAAGTTATGTACTTTCACAAAAATAAGTCTTATTTTTCCTAACTGTTCTCTGATCAAAAGGAACTCACAAAAACACTGTTCATAATTTTCCTAAAGGTATTCAATTTAATATATTGTTTGTACAAAAATACATGATTTCTTGGAAAATCAACTTTATTGCTTAAACTTAATCAAATAATTTTTAATTTTTTTACAGTGGTTAAACTAGATTTTTAAACATAGTGTGGACGGATTTTTCTGATTTTTTTAATATTTAATTTACATAAATTACAGTAAGATATATAAGATATAATTAACTATAGAAATGTACAGGATAATTCAAATCATTATGATATTTTTCTTAAGCTTCTCTAACTATAAGAAACCTACTAAAATTATTCTCATAATTTTCTAAGTGGTATTTTAATTTATATAATTAATATAAATTAAAATAGTCACTCTAGCTTGGAAATTAAGGTTAAAAGCATATAGATGCTCTCTGACCTTGGAAAAATCAGAGAACATCCCCTCTATTATAGGGAATAAACCCTAAAATATTCAAGCCCTTGAGATGAAATAAAATACCTTAGAGAGTATTTAATTCATTAAAAATCAAAGAGTTAACAAATAATTTGTATTCTTCATCCACATTATTCTCCTCTTTTAACTAAAAGAGATGATATTTTTATATTTTCTATGACTTTATTAGAGAAAGAGATGGATTTTTAAAGTTTTGGTATCTAAATAAATAAAAAAATCCAAAATTTTCTCTTTAAACGCTCGGTGCCACCTTAGCCTATGGCGGCTCTGAAAAGCCACATGGAGCTCCGCCATTCGAGGCCGCTAGAAACCTCAGCACCTCATCATCCTATGGTTCGTGTATCATGTGTTCATCTAGCTCAATAACAACCGTCCATTGAACAAACGCGCGATTAGACGCATCCGCTCATCATCCTAAAACAAGTTAACCCACGAACCATTCACACTAAAACCTTATGATCTTCTTCTAGGCTCAACTAAATCACATGCAGTTTATTCCTAAGCCTTCATCTACTCAAGATGAGCATATCGAAATGGCTTATACGGTTTGAAAAATAATAAATATGTATGGAGAATCAATAGAACCTCAATTTAGGGTTGATGTTGAATACTTTTGTCTGAGAGGGGTGGCCTCAATCAGATGGTTAAAGTAGCTTGGATTGGGTCCAAAAAACCTTCCAATTGAAGTCCTAGGTCGTAGTGAATTGTCTAGATATGATTTTAATCATGCTCAATTTTAGGTGTTGGTTTAGAGCTAGGTTAGAGGTTGTTTGGGATGGGGTTTTTGTGGGTAAACAACTCCTCTCACTATGGTGATGGTGTGTGCACAGTTAATTAGAGTTTGGTGGACTGTAGAGGTGTGGGGAATTATGTCTAGGTTCAAGCTTAAATTTTGAACTCCAAATTGAGCTCTCACCGTGGGAACCAGAGGGGGAAAACTGTGGGATTAAGCTGAGGAGTTTTTGGAAAGTCTCTTAAATCAATTGGACAAAGTTTCCCCAAGGATTTTCCCAACTCATGTCCATGGCTGTGGAGGGGGTAGTTTAAATAGAGGAGGCTATGGTAGCTCTCAGTCCAATCTGAGGTTGCCATGGGTGCTACTTAGGTGGAGAAAATAAATGCCCTAACAGCTAAGCAAGCTTAGTCAGCTCAAGTGAGTTCAATTTTCGGTTTTAGCCAACTTGGTCTCCTCTCGGGTGATTTTTTTGGTGGTTAAGGTAGTGGTTGGCCAGGGACTGGTCACCTTTAAGCTCGGGGAGGTTAGCATTTGCTTAATTATGATTAACTCCCAAGCGTAAGTGGTGATGGAGAAGATATTTCAAGTTTGGACCAAAAATGGGTAAAAAGCCCATAAATCAAGAGACCATTGGTCCATAGCTCTTCTAGGGTGAGCTAGGTGAGTCTAGCTTGCTCACTAGGCCCCATTTGGTGGCTGTGGTGATATTAAATTTGTCACTTGGGCATAGCTTAATGAATTTTGGTGCATGGGTTCAATTTGGGTTGACTTGTCTTGAAGTTGGGTTTGGGTTAGGCTAGCCATGAAATTTAGACGTTTTGAGTGAATAATTTTGTGTGGTGGATTGCCAGATAGAGTTTATCAAGGTTTGGAGTGATTTTGAATTGATTTGGATGTTCAATTTAAAGAAATTTTGACATTTTTTCAATTTGAGGATGTTGGGGTAAAATTGGGTTTATGTTGGGGTAGAGTTGGGTTAAGTCCAAACTAAAAGTTCAAAATGGTCTAGAGGGATAGGATGAAGAGTTTTCAACATTAATTGGGTGCCATTTTTTGTGGTTAGGGCTACCAATTTGGTGTAATCAAGGCACATGGCTAAGTTGGGGCAAATTTGGGAATTTTGGATTTGGGTTGAACTCAAGTGAGGTTGAAGCTTGACCAAGGTCAATTAAGGGTTCAATTTGGTGTGCAGGAATCCTTCAAAGGGTTTATGACGCATAATTGGAGCAATTGGAAGATTTTGTGGGTTCAATTGAGTGGGATTTTGGTTTTAGACCAAATTGGAGCTTTTTGATTTGGGTTGATATTGTACTTGAATGTGGGCTAATTGGGGATATATTTAGTTTGAATTGAGTTTGATCATGATGAATTTGAATATAGAATGGAAACTGGAGAAAATTTTGATCAAATTGGTGGACATTTAGGGTGAATTTGGGGAAATTGGGACTTTAAAGGCAATTTTGGGCTTTTGGTCAAATTGGGTCAAATAGGTCAATTCGGGTTTAAATTGAATAGTCCAAATTGGTTTTGGAGACATTTGAAATGATTTTGAGGGTTTTGGGAAAGGTTGGTCCACCAAGGGTATTTTTTTATTTTGCCAAATTTGTTGGTATTTCTTTAAATTGGGTTTGGGAGGCAAAAGGCTAAGTTTGGTGTTTTGGTGAAATTGAGGTGCCAACCACCCTATTTGAGCTATGGACCAAAGGAATCTTTTACTTTGGGTCCTTCATATACTGGTCTTAGCAAGACTCTAGCCTAGGACTAGTGGGTTTAAGGGACCTACCATATGAGTCTCCCAAAGGGTTAAGGGATCAAAGCCAACAAGTTTAGGTTTAGGGTTATATGTAAATGTGAGTGAAAGTAAGTGTATGTGAGTGAACTAGCTCTAGACCAACACCCAGAGTCAACCTTAAGGCCAAGCAGTCTTGTAGAGACTCCCCTTGAGCTCCCCCATATTGACCCCACCTACCAAGTGCTAGAGGTCGGGACCAATATGTGGAACTTCAAGTTGAGCAAAGAATAGTTTATATTTTTTAATGGTGAGGGTTCCTTTCTAGTCCTCTACGAATATTCAATAGAAAATTCCTATGGTTAGACCCTAGGCTACTAAGGAGGAAAAACTAAACCTCAAACAAAAGTGAGGTCAACAGGGATACTATGCAATAATACATATCGTTATCAAGTAATATAGGATTTTTATTAAGCCACGATTATCAAACATACAGGGAAAAAAAACAATATGCAACTAAAATTAGAAGAATCTAGATAAAAAATTATACCTGCAAAATTTTCTTACTCATACTATAATTGCTATAACATGAATGAATGTTTGATTTTTCTGTAATTTTTGATAATTGAAAGTAATATAAACAACTAAATATACTTAAATAGATACTTCTTAAATGAAGGCAATACAAATAAAATATCTTTTTCCTTATCAAGAATCAGTAATAAGTATATGAATTTTGTTGTGGAAGTATTCAAATTGTGCTGTGTCAAATAGAAGCAATAGTATTTCTTACTCTTACTATAGATGCTAAAAAGAACATTAGCTAATTTAAAGTTTGAATAGATCTGAGAACATGTTAGGTAAGGAAGATACTAGCTCACTCAAGAGTTCCCTCTTCCCCCTTCACCTGAGGGCTAACATCTTGTATCAAAACCTAAAACTATAAACCAAATTTGTGGATTTATTCTATCACTCTAAAGTCCTCTAATTCTATACCCTTCAAAGTTTACTTCCGTATTCATTTGCACTCAATCATATGAATTACATTATCATTCATACAATCTCATGTGATTCTTACCATTAGTTTACTGAAACTTTACCATCTTGGGTCTTACAAGTTCTCATAATGAATATTAACATCTTACTTGGCCAAATCAAGAAGTAAATGAAGTACAAGCTTTAAAATAATCACAAATTATTCCAACATTTAATATTTAACATAAATTACATCCAAAACTCAGTCTCTTATCATTTTAAGGAAAAAGATAAGGAAAACTACTCAGAATTCGTGGAGAAAACACAACCGCACTTAAGTTTGAAATTAGAAATCATGCAAACAAACAAGAAGTTTAAATTAAAACCAAATGTAGTCACAAAAATAAAAACTTATCTCAAATCCTTTACACAAAAATCTTAAAGTTCCTTAGAATCTTTCTCTTACTTTCTCTTACAATACTCTCTACTCACACACTAAAACTCCTCTCTTCTTTTACTCTCTAAGATTATTCTAATTAATCTAAGAGATAGAGGCATTGGTAGTGTCTAGAGAGGGATGACTGCTCCTGATTGAGTCTCTCTAAGGCTCTAGGGAAAATGTAGAAGAGAGCCCTCTTCAATTCAATCCAAGTTTTATTTTATAATTTTATAAATGGTGCCTTGGTGTCTCTCTTTAAAATGTGTTCACATTCAGTGAATTTTCTAAGAGTTGCCTCCTTTCAAAACCCAATTGTATAGATGTAAATTATACAATTTTGACTCAGTATTGTTTCTTTCTTTAATTTACAGCTTATGTTTTTAATTTACCTTTCCATAGCAAATCCTGTTGATATATTATGTTGCATTTAATGCTTTAATGCCTGTATATTTTAAATTAGTACTTGCAATGTGTCAGAGAGAAGTTTCATGTTCAAAACCCTCTGCAGGTTTGTCTTTTTTTTATCATTTATTACTTTCTTTCCACCATCAATTTGTTCTATTGAGTGCTTTACTTATTATTAAAAAAATCTAAGTTTGGGAAAAAGAAAACCTTTTTATAAAAAAGAAGAAGACTTTTGGTATTAGAGGCTGACTTTAGATAACTCTATTTTTGTTTGTAAATATTATAGTAAATTTGAGCAAAAATATTTAATAATGAAGGTCAATTCTAGAGTTAAGATATTTAGTATGAAAGATAAGACTATGTCTTTTGTATTTAAAGTTAAGGAAATAGTATTTTTGAAGTATTAAAAATTTTGGAGCTTCATATAAGAAAAAATGAACGAGACTTTATGAAAAATCTTCAAAGCTAATATTAATTTATAAAGTGAAGGAAGGTAAGAAGTTTTAACTTCAAGAAGAGGATAGTGAAGTTCAAAATTATTAAAGGCTATCCAGATATAGTAATCCTATCATGAAAAAAAGAGAGTAAGAAAATAAAAGGAAATAAAAAAGAATAGAAAAAAAAAGAAAAGGACCAAGAAAGAAAAATATGTGAAAAGAAGCTTGAGGAAATACCTAATAAAAAATTGGCTTCACTTGAATTAGCTTGAGGATAAAGGCTTTATTGCATTTTATAAATTTTTATTTGAATATTAACATCCTTAATAATAAAGATTTCATGAAGTTCCTTTTCATATGGACATTCTAAGCAGCTTTGATATGACAAGTTACAATTCTTCTTGAAATGAATAGAGACTCAGAAATCTTAAACTTGACTACCAGGTGTTCTTATACATTTATTTTTAACCTAACTTATTAAAAATTTTCCCAAAGTTATAATATTATCTTTATTAAACCAAAGTATGGAAGTTTATAAGTTAATCTCTGTCATAAGTCATATTTTTATAAAGTAAAAAAAATCACTTGAGGATAAGTAAAATTTAAGTTTGGGGGATTTTGATACATCGAAAAAATGTGTACATTTATGTACACATTTTATACTTAAATTTGGTGATATTGCACTTTAAAGAGGAGTATTTTCATTTTTTTTTTGTTGCAAGAATATTGATTTTACACATTTGGAGCAATAAGGAGCGAAAGGAGAAAACTTGGAGTGAAAATGCAATTTTTTAGCATACTAGCACCAGAGCCGCCATTTTTCAGAGAAGAGACGCCAAAGGTGCTAGAATCTAAGGAAGAGTGCGGAACTCCAGTAATCTGGCACCAGACAAATTATGACAAATTTTGGTGATTATTGAATATTTTGAGAGGTTCTAAAAACTCTTAGTAATTCAAACACCTCATGGAGTGGTTCAATACATCTAGATATTTTGAAATGGCTCTTGAATGAAGTGATATGTCTCTTGGATGAAGAGACTTTTCTCTTGATGTGAAGAGCTATGCCTCTTTGAGAAAAAATAAGTAATTTTGATTTTCTTGGGATAGAGGCTAACACACATATAGAGAAGTCATGGGTGTCTTGTCTTAGAGAAGAAAGAGAGAGCGGTGGCGTGAGAAGAATTTGGAGAAGAGTTTGGTTTTGGAGAGGATTTTCTTTTAGAGTTGTAAGAGGAGATGGAAGGTGAGAGATTTCTTCTTCATTACATTTCTAAGACAAAATTTATTGTGAGTATGAAGAGAGAATGTGATTAAATGGAACTTCAAGGGATTTTCTTGAGGTGGACTGTGAGACTAGTTGTGTTCTTTTCTTTATTTATTTTGTAAACATATTTATATATTTAAAATCCATGTTTTTTTGTATCCTTCTCATGAATTCTGAGTAGACTTCTTTGTCCTTGTCGCTACAATGAGATATGATTTGGTAAAGAATTAATATTCTTGTGCAAGATTTTAAATGTCAATAAAGTGTGAGGATTCAAACTCTAATCTTCATTTACTTTTTAATCTGGCCAATTAAAATGTTAAAATTTGTTGAGAAACATAAAATCCAAATGAGCTATGCTTTCAACAACAAGGTATGAGTCAAATTAAATTTCATGAGGAAGAATGTAGTCCATGGGGTTGAGTGCAACTAAATAGTGAAATACTTTATGATGAGTGCAGAATTAGAGATTTTATGGTGACAGATTAAAATCCCCAATTTATTCTAGTTGCTTGGAAACTAAAGTGAGATTGTTAGCCCACATGAAAGAGAGAAATGGGATCTCTGGAGTGGGAGCCAGTATCCTCTCAACGTAACCACAGATTTAGGGACCAAACTTAGGATTAGCCAATGTTCTTTACGCACTCAACAGATGATAAAGAATAGGATTATTCCTATTTGGCACAATGCAATTTTTAATAAATTTAGAATATTTTAAATTATTTACCAACCATAAACTCATTGTAAAGGGGAAGGATGCTTTCTTAAATTTGAACTCTTCGTTACAAAACATTGTTCAGTCTTAGTAAGTTTATCATTGAATTTTAGAAAATAGCTTAGTTAACTTAGTTCTTTTAGCTGCAGTTCATTTAACATACATTACATTTACATTTCATTTGTTTTTTCTTATTTAAGCTTTATATTTTGAATATTGTGTTTGACACTATAATCATAAGAATTTTAATCTCCCTGTGAGATCAATACTCAAGGCTCCATTAGAGCTCTTAATTACTTGCATAATTCTTAGGTTTGGTAGCTTAATGATTTTAAAATATAAAACTATTTATACTTAAGTGATTATTATTGTGATTGATCTACATATTTATTAATCATGCTGCATGTGTATGTTGTAGTGTTGCAAGATATTTACAACTCATACATAAAAATACTACATCATGTGCTATATTTAAATATAATGGCATATCAAACGACACTGTTAGACTTATACTTTTTTTTCATAAGGGATAATGCTAAGATATTAATTAACTTATTAGCACTCAGATATATTAGAACTTGAGGGGAGTTAACACAAAAAATCTTGGCCAAGTATTTTCCACTTTTAAAAACTACTAAGCTTAGATATGATATTACCTCTTTTACTCAATATGAGGGGAAATCAATATATGAAACTTGGGAATGATTTAAGGAACTCCTCAGAAAGTGTCTGCATCATGTCTTACAAGACTGGTTAATTATTCATACATTTTATAATGGGTTAGTAGGATCCCTTAGATCTATTATTGATGCTACCGCTGGAAGATCATTAATGTCAAAACCATTTGATGAAGCTTATGCATTAAATAAAGAGGTGGCTACGAACAATTTTCAATGGCCTTCTGAAATGGTAAATCATAAGAAAGTAGCATTTGTTCATGGTAATGATGCAATTTCTATGTTGGCATCTCAAGTTGTTGTAATATCTAGGAAAACAAATCAGTTTGGAATGAACTTATCTCAAACACCTCATGTGATGGAAGAGAATTCATTAAGACAATTGATTGATTCCACATTCTAACTTTTACAACCTAGGTTAGAAAAATTACTCTATATTTTACTAGAATAGGAATACTTATGGTGGAAATTAGTAATGGGTGAAGAATCAAGCAAATTCATTGGAAAACTGTAACAACCAATGTAGTATTAGTCATAGACCTTCTTATCCTCTTGAACTTTTGAAAAACTAACAACATAAGGCAAAGAAGGTTTCTATAGAAAAATTGGTGTTACAAATGGAGAACTAATTACAAAGTCAAAGTGCTGGTATAAGAAATATTGAGAATCAACTAGGACAAATTGGTAATGCACTAAGCAATTTGCCTCAAGGAACACTTCCAAGTAATGGTTAAATAAATTCTAAAGATAAGAACAAAGATCAAGAACAAGTTAAAGCTATCCAACTCAGAAGTGGAAGGGAATTAAATGTTGGAATTAAAAATAAGATTAAAGTTTAGGAGGAGAATAAAGGAACATAAAAAAATGAAGAAATTGTTTCTAAGGATGTAGAAAAACCCTTCGCTCCAACTAAGATCAATTTAGAAAGACCACCTCCTTTATTTTCTCAAAGAATTAGACAACAAATGCCAGATCAACAATTTTTATGGTTTTTCTAGATATTTAGAAAGCATACAATTAATATTCCTTTTGGTGAAACCTTGGAACAGATGCCAAGTAAAGCTAAATTTATGAAAGAATTTAAAAAACAAATAAAAAATTTGAAGATTATAAAGCAGACTCTATGGGAAAGCTTTGTTTGATTTAAGAGCTAGCATTAACCTTAAGCCATTATCAATATTCCAAAGATTAGGCTTATGATATATTTTACTACTACTGTAATCCTTTAGTTAGCTGATCATCTATCACTTATCTCAAGGGGGTTATAAAATATTTATTTGTAAAAGTTGATAAATTTATTATTTTTGTGAATTTCATTTTGTTAGATATGGATGAAGATAAAGAAAATCCTAGCATTCTGTGGAGACCTTTCCTTACCAATGTGCAAAAAGGAGAATTGACTATGAGAGTTAATAATCAAGAAGTTACTTTTAATGTGAAAAAACTTATGGAGTATCCAGTTAAAAGGAAAGATGATAAATGCTACAAAATGGATGTTATTGATTATTTAATTAATAGTCATTTTAGTGAAAGATATAAATTCAAAATAAATCCAAAAGAACTGAAGGATGAAAATTGAACAAATTTTTTAAGTGAGAAAAATATTGAGGATTCAAATTATGTTCAGGAAAGTTTTTCAGATTTTAGATACTACTAAAAATAGCAAACATCTAATTCTATCAATTGAAAAACCTCTTCAGCTTGAGATGAAGGTGCTTTCTATTAAGTTAAAGTATAGGGAATTTATCTACGTTTCCTACATTAGTATCCTCTGATCTAACTACAGATCAAGAAGAAAAATTAATGGACAATTTGAAAATTCATAAGAGAGCCTTTGGTTGGACATTTACTGATATAAAAGTAATAATTACTTTAATTTGTATGCATAAAGTTTTAATGGATAATAATCATAAAACTAGAACTGATTCTCAAAGGAGATTATACCTTATTATGATAGAAGTTGTTAAAAAAGTATTTTAAATGATTTGATTCTAGATGCATTTATCTTGTTTCTTACACAACTTGGGTTACTCTAGTTCACTATGTTTCTGTGAAAGGTGGAGTGACTGTAGTTGTAAATGAGCATAATGATATCGTTTGTTTATAAGCAACAGTATAATAATGTATGCAATTATATTCTCTACTTATCTTTCCTACTTTACAACATGATCCAGAAGAAAATAAGAATTCTACTTTTTAATTTATATATATTGGGTACTAGGCAAGTATACATACCGTTATGAAGATAAATTGAGTTTTTTTAAAATAAGAAGCATAGAACATGAACTATCTTTTTCCTTATCATGAATTAGTAACAAGTATAGGAGTTTTGTTATGAAAGTATGCAAAATTGTGTTGTGCAAAATAGGAGGAATATTATTCTTTACCCTTACTAGAGATGCTATAAAGAATATTGGTTAATTTAAAATTTAAATAGTTATGAAGACTGGCTAGGCAGAGAAGATACCAGCTCTCACTCTAGAGTTCCCTCGATTCCCTCCACCTAGGGGCTAACATTGTGTACCAACACCTGAAACAATAAACTGAGTTGAGGGCTTTAAGTTGTCACTTTAAAGTCCTATAACTCTAGACCCTTAAATGAATATTTCTCTATTTATTTGCATTCAATCATATGAACTACATTCTCATTCATACAAGCTCATGTGATTCTTTGCAATTTTTGATTAAAAAAATACTATCCTGGTTCTTACATGTTCCCACAAAAAATTTTAACATCTTGATGGGCCAAACTAAAAATTAAATCAAGCACATGGAGTTAAATCATCACATTTTCTTCCAACATTAAAGGTCAATACTCTCCACAACTTCCATCCAATACTTTATTTTTTTATCATTTTAAGGAAAAATATGATGAAATCTACTCAGAATTCATGGAGAAAACAAAATCACACTTTAGTTTAAAAGCAGAAATCATTGTCAAACCAACAAGAAATCTCGGTTAAAACCGAAAGTTAGTAATAAAAAGATTAAAACTTATCTCAAATCGTCCAACAAACTTTTGAAGTTCTTTTGAATCTCTTCTCTTCTTACAACACTCTTAACTATCAAAAACTAGAAACTAAAACTAAAATAAAGATATATTTTGGCATCTTATAGTGTCTCTCAAAAATCACAGCAAAGAAGAAACAAAAAGGAAAACTTAAAGAGACTAGAAGTAGCCCTTGAGGAGGCTAGAAGCAGCGCCTGAGAAGTCCCAAGCATCTCTTTTTTAAAGTTTTCCAAGAGGTTCCTTGATATCTCCTCAAAATTTGTCAAATTTTAATGTATTCTTCAAAGGATGCCTCCTTTCACAAGTCTTTTAACCATATTTTTGTTTCTAGTGGTCATAACCACCCTCTTTTGCCAATAGGTGCTCAAATGTCCCTTTAAAATTTGGCAAAATGAATTAACCCATCAAGTAGCCATCACTGGTGCTTAACCATGGGGCCTCCGGCGCTTAGGCACGACCTTCTTTGTTTCAGCGCTTAAGCACCAGATCTGATGCTTAAGCACCAAAATACTTTTGCACCATTTTGGCATTCTGCTTCATATTTTATCTTTTTTCACCCCTTTTGCCAGTTTTCACCTTTTTAGTTGTACCTGAAGAAAAAACACAAATACCTTCCATTAAAGTGCAATCTCTCAAATATAGTTATAAAAATTTGTATAAAAACACAATATAATTTAGGTGTATCAAAATCCCAAAAACTTAAAATGTTAATTCGCCTCAAGTGAAACTTTAGTCTTTGAAAACCAAATAAGTATGATTATGTATATGATTTTCTTTAGGAAGTTCTAAAAAATTTTTTTAGATGTATAGTAGTCTAATTTAGAAAAAATTCTAGTGAATGAGACCAACTTAAAGTTTAGAAATCGTTAAAGTGAATAAGTATGAAAAATATGAATTCTTATCAAATTTAGAAATACTTGTACATTTTCCAAATATAGAACTTAGGCATTTTATTTCCTTCACTTAAAAATTTTTATTATGTATAATTTTACTTACTATATTATATCATTAATATTAAGAATATCTCGTCTTATACTTTAAAAAGATCAAATGTGGAACTAATTTTTGATTAGGCACTAATCCTCAAGCTTCTCCTCCCTTTATTAAATTTTTCTTTTCTTTTCTTTTTATATATTTTTTTCATTTTTTATTTTTTTTTATTTTTAGGCAAGGATTACTATATCTGGATAAACCTTTAATAATTTTGAATTCCACTCCTCCCTTCCTAAAGCAAAAAATTGATATTTTTATTTTACTTAAAAACATAATAATAGCTTATGAAAATTATTTTTAATAAAAGAAATTTAAGTATCAATAATAAAAGTCTAATCCTTCCACATTTTTCAAAAATACAATATCTTCTACTAAAGATAGTTACACAATAATTATCATTTCTACATTTGAAAACATTTAACTTTAATTTTTTCTACATCACTTGTAAAATTTTAACTAAATTTTCTTACTCATTTCTGTAATCAAAATTTTTCTACCCTAATATAACTTCATATACATGATCATTTTTTTTTTCAAATTAAATTCACTAATAAAACATTTGAGAACAAATAAAATTCAAGTTTTGGAAAAGGCCGTGCCTAAGCGTCGGAGGCCCCGTGCTTAAGCGCCAGTGGCAATTATTGGATGAGTAAATTTGGTTTTTGCGAATTTTGAAGAGCTTTTTGAGGCACCTATTGGATTAATATGTGGTTACAATCACCATGGATGAAAATTATTATGAAAGGATGCATCTCTTAGGGAAATACATCAAATCAAGATGAATTTTGAAGAGGTACCAATGTACCTTTCGGAGAATTAAAAAAGAAGGAAGATTGAGACTTTGAAAGGGGTCCTGAAAGTGCTGAGAAAGTTTTGAAAGTTCTAAAATTGGGCAGTTAGTTGGAGAGATTTTCAGG
>NEWO01000623.1:265074-294651 GCA_003013225.1 Phalaenopsis aphrodite
GAGAGATTTTCAGGTACCACATATTTATCCTTTTTATTTTAGTTTTATATTGTGAGTGTTGTAAAAGAGAAGAGATTCAAAGGAACTTCAAGAGTTTTGTGGAGGACTAAAGATAAGTTTTTATCTTTTGTTTTATACTACTCTTGGTTTTAATTGAGACATATTGTTGGTTTTACAATGATTTCTACTTTTACACTAAAGTGTGATTTTGTTTTTTCCATGGATTATGAGTAGTTTTCTTTATCTTTCTTATTAAAATGATAAGTTATTAAGTGTTGGATGGAAGTTGTGGAGACTATTGAACTTTAATGTTGGAAGAAATTGTGATGATTTAAATCCATGTACTTGATTTACTTCTTGATTTGGCCAATCTAGTTGTTAAATTTTTTTGTGAGAACATGTAAGAATCGGGCTAGAAGTGTCTCAGCTAATAATTGGAAAGAATCACATGAGGTTGTTTGAATGAGAATGTAGTTCATATGATTGAGTGCAAATAAATAGGGAAGTATTCATTGAAGGGTGTAGAGTTAGATGACTTTAAAGTGACAGATTAAATCCCCCAACTTGGTTTATTGTTTTAGGTTTTGTTACGAGATGTTAGCCCCAAAGTGGAGGGAATCGAGGGAACTCTAGACTGAGAGCTAGTATCTTCCCTGCTTAGCTGGTCTTCACAACTATTCAAACTTTAAATTAGCCAATGTTCTTCATAGCATCTCTAGAAAAGTTAAATAATATTTTTGCTCCTATTTAGCACTACACAATATGCATACTTCTACAACAGAATTCTATACTTATTACTGATATATGATAAGGAGAAAGATATTTTCATATTTAGTGCTTTTCTTCTACAAAAACTCAACTTATCTTTTTAAGTTTGTTATGTTTTTGTCAAAATATTAAAATTACCAAAAATATTTAAGCTTTCTTTACTATGAAAACATATTTAGTTTAAATAATTTTCTTTTTAAAAATAGAAAGTTTTCCAAAAAGTGCTTATTACATATCTTCCATGTGGGTTCAATATTCATGTCTTAATTAAAAAGTCTTATATTACCTGATAACGATACGTATACTTGCGTAGTACCCCAATATATATAAACTAAAAGATAAATTCTTATTTTTTTTAAAGATCAAATTTTTTGTTTTGTTGATAAATAAGGAACTTATTAGTGAAAAATCAGAATTATTGTTATAATGTTGCATATAAGTAGTTTTGGGATCAATTTTTTAGCACCGTTGCCGGGGAAGTGAAGTGAGTAGTACAAAACTCCTTGCTACCACCATAAAAAACTGTGAAGCTTCAAAATGATATTATATCTTTTAATCAGTTTGAAGGGGAATCTATTTGTGAAGCATGGGAAAGATTTAAAGAACTCTTAAGAAAGTGTCCACACCATGCCATATTCGATTGGTTAATAATTCAAACTTTTTATAATGGATTGGTTGGATCTTTTAGACAAATTATCGATGTCGTTGTTGGTGGTTCATTGATGTCAAAACCATTTCATAATGCATATGTTTTAATTGAAGAAATGACTACCAATAATTTTTAATGGCCTTCTAAGAGGGTGAATTCTAAGAAAGTAGCCAATAATCACGAATCTGATGCATTTAACATGTTAGCAAATCAGGTTGCTGCAATTACAAGGAAGTTAGACCAATTTGGAATGAATTTTTCTCAATTAATTTCCATGATTGAAGAGAATTCTTTAGGCCAAATGGTAGATTCTCAAGCATCATTAGAATCTTTGAATGTTATAAATAATAAGTAGAGTAACCCATATTCAAATTATTATAAGCCTAGTTGGAAAAACCATCCCAACTTTAATAGGAATAACAATTTGGGTGGTAATAATCAGCAATGGGGTAACAACCAAGTAAACCCATTGGGAAACCAGAACAACCAAGGGAATAATTATTATAGATCTACTTATTCTATAGGTTTTAATAGTAATATGCAAATGAAGGAGAAGAAGTTGTCTATAGAATAAGTGCCGTCATAAATAAGAAATCAATTACGAAGTTTAGGAGCTACAATTAGAATTATTGATAATCAACTTGGGTAAAAAGCAAATTCATTAAGTAATAGATCCCAATGAACACTTCCTATTAATACTCAATCAAATCCAAAAGACAAGAATAAAAATCAAGTAAAAGCCATTCAACTTAGAAGCAGAAGAGAGTTTGAAGGTAGGGTTTACAAAGAAATTGAAGTAGAGAGAGAAAAAATTGAAGAATCAAAAGAGGACACTCCAAAAGATTCTAAATAACCTATTTCTCCACTAAATATTGATTTGGAAAAACCACCACCTCTATTTCCTCATAGACTTCATCACCAGAAGTTTGGTAAGCAATTTTCAAAAATTCTGGAAATATTTAAGAAGCACACAATTAATATTCTATTTGCTGAAGACTTAGAAAAAATTCCAAGCTATGTAACGTTTATGAAGGATATTGTCAACAGGAAAAAGGAAGTTTGGAGATAATGAGACTGTTGCACTGCTATAATTCAAAAAACAACTTCCTAAGAAGCTTAAAGATCTTGGTAGCCTTACAATTCGAAGTGCAATAGGAGACATATTTTATGGGAAAGCTTTATGTGATTTAGGTGTCAGCATTAACCTTATGTCATTATCAATATTCAAAAGATTGAGACTATAAGAAATAACCCCTACTACTATAACTTGGCAGTTAGCATATCATTTGATAACATACTCTAAAAGAGTTATAGAAGATGTCGTAGTGAAAGTGGATCAGTTTATCTTTCCTCTTAATTTCATTGTGCTAGATATGGAGGAAGATAAAGAGATACTTATCATTTTGAGGAGACCTTTATTAGCCATAAGAAGAGCAATCATAGATGTGCAGAAACAATGCGTGTCAATGATCAAACTGTTATTTTCAATATTTTAAGATCAATGAAATATCCTGCAAAAGGTAATGATGATGAATGTTTCAGGATGGATGTTATGAGATATCTAAGTGAATGCCATTTCAGAACCACTTATGAAGAAAAATTTGAAGAAAAAGATTTGGAACACGAGCAAGAAGAGAAATTACATTGATCTTAAGAACTTTTTAAGGAAGATTCAAACTATGTTTTGAAATTTTGGGCACAATAGACAAAGATAAATCATTTTGTCCATTAATTGAAAAATCTCTAGAACTTGAGTTGAAGTTACTTCCTGAATATTTAAAATATGCCTTTTTAAAAGATTCCTCTACTTTACAAGTTTTACTTTCTTCATAATTAACACTGGAAGAAGAATAAAGGTTGATGAAAATTTTTAAAAGTCTGAAGTAATCAGTCATTGGATGGACAATTGCTAATATTAAAGAAATCAGTCCTTCAATTTGTATGCATAGTGTTCAAATGGAAGAAAACTGCGAACCCAAAGCTGATCCTCAAAGGAGGCTAAATCCTTTAATGAAATAAGTTATTCAGAAAAAAATTTTAAAGTGGTTAGATGCTGGAATTATCTACCCTATTTTAGATAGCGCATGGGTTAGTCCAATTCACTGTGTTTCTAAGAAAGAAGGAGTAAATATAACTGTGAATGAACATAATCAATTAATACCTACCAGACAAGTTATAAGGCGGCAAATATGCATTGATTATAGAAAATTAAATCTTGTCACTTGGAAAGATCATTTTCCATTACCCTTTCTAGATCAAATGCTGGATAGATATATTGGTTATCACCAAATACAAATATAAAGTTGATCCTCAAAGGGTTAAGAAAGAAATTTTAAAGTGGTTAAATGCCAGAATTATATACCCTACTTTAGATAGTGCATGGGTTAGTCAAATTCACTACATCCCTAAGAAAGGAGGAGTAAGTGTAACTGTGAATGAACATAATGAATTAATACCTACTAGAGATGTTATAGGGTGGCGAATATGCACTGGTTATAGAAAATTAAATCTTGTCCCTAGAAAAGATCATTTTTCATTACCCTTTCTAGATCAAATGTTAGATAGACTAGCTGGGCATAAAGACTTTTGTTTTATGGATAGATATACTCGTTATCACCAAATACAAAAATATCTATTGAGGATCAACAGAAAAAAACTTCTACCAAACCTTATGGTACTTTTGCTTTTAGAAGGATGTCTTTTTGTTTATGTAATGCCCCTGCTACATTTCAAAGATGTATGATAATAATTTTTTTTTGATTTTATTGAAAAATGGATTGAATTATTCATGGATTATTTTTCAGTGTTTTGAACTTAATTTGACTCATGTTTAAGAAATTTATCTAAAGTACTTAAGCGCTGTGAAGAAAAAAAATTAGTCCTTAATTGGGAAAAATGAAAATTTATGGTAGGAGGAGGATTGTATTAGGCCATCAAATATCAGAAATTTGTATGGAAGTAGATCCTGCTAAAATTCAAGTGATGGCTAGTTTACCTTATCAACCAAATGTTAGGGAAATTTAAAGTTTTTTAGGACATGCTGGATTCTACAGCTCATATATTAAAGACTTTTAAAAGATTGCTAAGCCTTTATGACATTTATTAGAGAACGATGCAATTTTCAATTTGGATGAAGAATGCCTAAAAGATTTTACTGTATTAAAAGAAAATTAATCACTACACCAATTATAGTTTGCAAATAGTGGAAAACCTTTTGAATTGATGTGTGATGCTAGTGATTATCCTATAGGGGTTGTTTTAAGACAAAGATATCATAAAATTTTCAAAGTAATTTACTATACTAGTAAAAATCTTAATGAAACTCAAATCAAATATACAACAACTGAAAAAGAGTTATTAGAAATAGTATATGCTTTTGATAAATTTAGATCATATTTAATTGGAACTCATTGTGTAGTGCATACAGATTATTCTGTTATTAACTACTTAATGAAAAAGAAGGATGCTAAACCTAGACTTATAAGATGGATTCTTCTTTTGCAAGAAGTGGATTTTGAAATAGTAGATCGAAAGAGGACTGAAAATCAAATTGCTGATCATTTGTCCAGGCTTGAGTTAGAAAACCCACTGTGTTTTGAAAAAGAAATTATTGAACATTTTCTAGAAGAAAAGTTGTTCACTATTAATGAGTGGCGTGTTCCGTGGTATTCTGATATTATGAACTTTATTATTAGCAATATTATACCCTATAGAATGACATACAAACAAAAGAGAAAATTTATTTATGATGCTAAGACTTATTTTTGGGATGACTTATTTTCATATAAATAAGGAAAAGATCTAATTATTCGAAAATGTGTACCATTAGAAGAAACTTATGAATTTATCCAAAAAGTGATAATTCAGATTTTGGGGGACATTTTGATGTTGATAAAACAACATACAAAATTTTACAATCTAGATTCTTTTGGCCTACAATTTCTAGAGTGTTAATGCATATATCAAAACTTGTGATAGATTTCAATAAGTAGGCAATATTTCTAGAAGAAATGAGATGCCCCTCAATTATATGCTAGATGTTGAAATATTTGATGTTTGAGGAATAGATTTCATAAGATCATTTATACCATTATTCAAAAATTTATATATTCAGTTAACAGTGGACTATGTATCCAAATGGATAGAAGCTGTTGCTTTACCTTGATCTGATTCTCAAAGTGTTTCAAAATTTTTGAAAATGAACATATTTTTTAGATTTGGTATGCCAAGATTTATCATTGACGATGGCGGAGTCATTTTATAAATGCCACAATGGAGAAGTTATTAAATAAATATCATATAAATTGTAGGATTGTTACTGCTTACCATCCTCAGATAAGTGGTTTGGCAAAATTATCCAATCAGGAAATTAAAAGGATTATTGCAAAATATGTGAATCCAATAAAAATGAATTGGTTAGTCAAACTTGACTATGCTTTGTGGGCTTATAGGAAGGCATACAGGATTCCTATAAGAATGTCACCATATAGGCTAATATTTAGGAAAGCTTGTCACTTACTAGTTGAACTTGAGCATAAAAAATATTTGGCAATTAAAGAGTTTAATTATAATATTAAAGATGCTGGTGAGAAAAGATTATTGTAATTAAATGAGCTTGAAGAGATAAGAAATGAATCTTATGAGAGCGTCAAGATTTATAAAGAAAAGATGATGATGTGGCATGATCGAAGGATTCTTACTAAAATATTTTAGCCAGAGCAACAAGTTTGGCTATATAACACAAGGTTAAGATTATTTCCAGGCAATTTTAAGTCCAAGTGGATGGGCCCATTTATTGTGATAAATGTTTATCCTTATGGAGCTATGGATATTTAAGATCCTAAGTCTAAGAAAATATTTCAAGTTAATGGACATAGAGCGAAACCTTTTTTTATAGGGGATCAACATAGATTTAATAATGAAATGATGTTGGGTCAGCCTGAATAAGCACTGGTTACTACGGGCTGATGACGTAAAACCAAGCATTTTTTGGGAGGCAACTCATAGTTATCAGTGTGTTTTTATTTTGATTATTGTTTTGTGTGTGATTAAGAAAATTGGGGTATTATTTTTAAAACTATTATGTGTTAGTAAAGATTTTAAGAGTTTATTAAGTCACCAAGGCATGTTAGAATGAGAATTTAGATTTAATTTTGACTAGTTGAAAAAAGTGCACTGGTGCTTAAGTGTCAGATCTGGTGCTTAAGTGTGGCAGCTTAAACACATGTGCAAAATTAATAATCTAGAAGGTTTAACCACCCATTAGTTTGTAAAAACTTGCCAAGGTAGTTTCTAAACATGTCTAGGAGTTATTAAAAGGATTTAGGCCTATAAATAGAAGATGTTTGTGAAGGAATTTCACCCCAGATCATTTCCAGCCCTTAAAGTTTAAGAGAAAGTGAGATTTAGAGAAAATGTCTTCATGGGAGATGGTTTGAAGAAGAAGGAAGTAACCATGAGGAAGAGGTTCATTAGTCAAAGTGTAAAAGAGATGTGTAAGGGTTTCTTAGCTATTAGTATTGAAGGGATATCAGAGAAGATCAAGAAATTTGATAATACTATGTCTTTATTGGAGACCAAGGTACTTGAGTTGCATGCACATCTAGAGCGTATCAGATGGCAACTAAAGATGCAAGTTAGCCACACAATTTATATAGAGGAAACAGATAAGGTGATGTTAATAAAGCAGAAGTGGATTAAAGAGAATTGTATCAGAGCTCGTCACCACCATCTGTTTTATCAACTGTATATTCTTGGAGAGACTAATGATAGACAGGAATTTGATCCTTTAAATGAAGAATAGAATTAAGTTTAGTGTTAGAATTTGTTTGTTAGAAATTGTTGTTTTTAAGTGGTTTAGTTTTTAAGTCTTATTTTTACCGTTTATGACTTATATGTGCAAAGTTAAGATTATTTCAAGACAAACTTAATGTTTATGACTTCTTATGTTTTTATACAAGTTATAGTCTGACTGAAGCAAAGTTAGATGAGATTATTTCTTACTTGAGTGTTGGAAGTAGACTTTGGAAGATCACTAATGTGAGGAGACTCAACATCGTAACTTCAAAGTTATGTGCACATTCAAAGGCCTGACACTATTTTATTTCTCCTCGACTGCTACCAACAAATTATCTTAGTGAAGTAATCAAAGAGAGCGACGTTAGAGCTTTTTGCAGAGCATACTGATAGGTATAATAGAAGAATAAGTGATTATGGAGAAAAATTTCACTCATCTTCGCAGAGCCTCATTAGGGGTTGATCAATATAATGGAAGAAAAAGTGATTATGAAGGAAAAATTTCACTCATCTTTGGAGAGCCTCATTAGGGGCAACCAAGGAGTACAATTTCCTCCATATCCTAAATACCGTGATTATGAGCCTACAAAAGTTTAGGATAGCGGTGATTCAGAGGATGAAGAGTAGAACTGAAAAAATGTCTTCATGAAGAAGAAAAAGTGAGGGAGGGGAAGCTTGAGGATTAGTGCCTAATAAAAAATTTGTTCTACATTTGATCTTTTTAAAGTGTAAGATTTGAGAAAATCTTAAGCTTATAGATATAATATAGTAAGTAAAATTAATATTAATAAAAATTTTTAAGTTGAAGTAATAAAAGAGCTAAATTTTAAATTTGGAAGACTTACAATAATTTTGAATTAGATAGGAACTCATATTTTCATCTTTGTTAACATTAAGAATTTCTAAACTTTAAGTTGGTCTCATTTACTGAATATTTTTCCTAAATTAGACCACTATATTTCTAAATCTAAATTTTAGTAGCACCTAAAGAAACACATATACATAACATATATATTTAGTTTTTGAAGATTGAAGTGTCACTTGAGGAAAAGTAACATTTTAAATTTGTGGGATTTCGATACGCCTAAAAAATAGTGTTTTTAGACACATTTTTTATACCTATTTTTGAGATATTGTGCTTTAATGGAAGGTATTTTTGTGTTTTTCTTTCACGTTTAGGTAAAAAGATGAAAAATACTTAAAGGAGTAAAAAAGTATCAAATTTTGAGCAAATAGGTGAAAAATGTGCAAAAACATTTTGGTTCCTAAGCGTTAGATCCGATGCTTATGCACCGGTTAAAAGGAGAAGGTTGTGCTTAAGCGCTAGAGACTCCACGCTTAAGCATCAATGGCAATTATTAGATGAATATATTTAGTTTTTGCAAATTTTAAAAAGGTTTTTGAGACACCTATTATCTTAATAGGTAGTTACAACCACCATGGACGAAAATTTTTGCGAAAGGAAGCATCTTTTTGGGAAACACATATAATCAAGGCACATTTTGAAGAGACACCAAGGCACCTTCTTAAGAATTAAAAAAGAAGGAAGATTGAAACTTTGAAATGGGTCCTGAAAGTACTTGAAAAGTTTTGAAAGTTCTAAAATTGGGAGTTAGTTGGAGAGATTTTCAGTCACCACATTTTTATCCTTTTTATTTTAGTTTTATATTGAGAGTGTTGTAAAAGAGAAGAGATTCAAATGAACTTCAAGTGTTTGTTGGAGGATTTGAGATAAGTTTTTATCTTTTGTTTTAGAATACTTTTGGTTTTAATTGAGACTTGTTGTTGGTTTAACAATGATTTCTACTTTTAAACTAAAGTGTGGTTTTGTTTTCTCCATGGATTTTGAGTAATTTTCTTTATCTTTCTTCTTAAAATGATAAGTAACTAAGTGTTGAATGGAAAATGTTGAGAACATTGATCTTTAATGTTAGAAGAAGTGATAATTTAAATCCATGTACTTCATTTACATCTTGATTTGACCAATATAGATATTAAAATTTGTTGCAAGAACATGTAAAAATCAGGCTAGTATTGTCTCAGTCAACAATTGGAAAGAATCACATGAGGTTGTATGAATGAGAATGTAGTTCATATGATTGAGTGCAAATAAATAGGGAAATACTCATTGAAGGGGGTAGAGTTAGAGGAATTTAAAGTGACACGTTAAATCCCCCAACTTAGTTTATTGTTTTAGTTTCGGATACGAGATGTTAGCCCCCAGGTGGAGAGAATCGAGGGAGCTCTAGAGTGAGAGCTAGTATTTTTCCTGCCTAGCCGGTCTTGAGAACTATTCAAACTTTAAATTAGCCAATGTTCTTTATAACATCTCTAGTAAGGGTAAGGAATATTATTTCTCCTATTTGACAATACAATATACATACTATAACATTCATCATCTTTACCTTTTGTAGGATATTTCATTGATCTTGAAAAGTTAAAAGTAACCATTTGATCATTGCTATGCATAGTTAATTCTCCTTTCTGCACTTCTATCATTTCTCTTCCTATGGCTAGGAAAATTGATATGTATCTTCTCAGCTTCCTCTATATCTAACAAAATGAATCCAATAGGAAAGATAAGTTGATCCACTTTCACTAGGACATCTTCTATAACTCCTTTATGATACGTTATAAAACGATCTTCTAACTGCAGAGTTACAGTAGTAGGAGTTATTTCTCATAATCTCAATATTTAAAATATTGATAATGACATAAGGTTGATGCTTGCACCAAAATTACATAAAGCTTTCTCATAAAATATGTCTCATATTGCACATAGAATTGTAAGAAATACCAAGATCTTTAAGCTTTCCAGGAAGCTTTTTACAAATTATAGAATTGCACTCCTCATTAAGTGCAACAGCCTCATTATCTTCAAATTTCCTTTTTCTATAAATAATATCCTTCATAAACTTTATATAGCTTGACATTTGTTCTAAGGCTTCAGTAAATGGAATATTAATTGTACGTAACATAAAAATTTCTAGAAATTTTGAAAATTGCGTATCCAACCTTTGTTGACGAAGCCTCTGAGGAAATGGAGGAGGTAGTTTTTCCAAATCAATTTTAAGTGGATAAATAGGTCGCTCTAAACCTTTTCGAGCATCCTCTTTTGGTTCTTCAATCTCTTCTTACGCTACTTCAATTTATTTTTTAAACCCTACCTTCCAACTCTCTTCCGCTTATAAGTTGAACGGCTTTTACTTGTTCTTTATTCTGGTCTTTTGGATTTACTTCAGTATTACTAGGAAGTTTTCTTTGAGATCTATTAATTATTGAATTTTCTATTTGTCCAAGTTGATTCTCAATCATTCTAATTGTAGCTCCTTGACTTTGTAACTAAGTTCCCATTCGTAACACCACTTCTTCTATAAACAACTTCTTCTCCTTAAGTTGTGGATTACTGTTAGAACTTGGAGGATTAGTAGATAATTATAATTATTCCCTTGGTTGTTCCAGCTTCCCAATGGGTTTACTTGGTTGCTACCCCATTGTTGATTATCACCACTTGAAGTATTATTTCAATTAAAATTAGGATGGTTCTTCCAACCTAGGCTATAATAATTTGAAAATGGGTTATTTGGCTTCTTATTTACGGAATTCAATTTCTCTAATGATGCTTGAGAATATACCATTTGGCGTAATGAATTCTCTTCAATCATAGGAATTAGTTCAAAAAAAATTACTTCAAAATGGTCTAAATTTCTTGAGATTGCAGCAACTTGATTTGCTAACATAGTAAATGCATCAGATTCAGGAATATTGGCTATACTTTTAAGATTTACCCTCTCAGAAGGCCATTAAAAATTATTAGTATTCATTTCTTCAATTAGAGCATAAGCGTCATGAAAAATTTTTGACATCAATGAACCACCAACAGCGACAACGATAACAGATCTACGAGACCCAGCTAATCCATTTTAAAAAGTTTGAATTATTAGCTAATCTTATATAGGATGGTGTTAACTTTTTCTTAAGAGTTCTTTAAATCATTCCCACGCTTTATAAATAGATTCCCCTTCAAAAAGATTAAAGCCGTAGTATCATTTCTAAGCTTCACAGTTTTTGATGGTGGAAAATATTTAGCAAAGAATATTTGTGCTAAATAACCCCAAGTTCTGATAGATCCAGGTGCTGAAAAATGCAACCATTTCTTAGCTTTATTTCTCAGTGAGAAGGAAATAACCTATTTCTTATGGCATCATCTGATACGCTATTATATTTAAATATGACTCACAATTCTAAAAAATTGGCAAGATGTAAATTTGGATCTTCAGTTGATGATCCCCAAACTGATTATTTGATACAATTTGGATAATATCAGGTTTAAGTTCATATGAATTAGCCACTACAGTAGGTTTTTAAATACTACAATGAAGTTCATCTATCGTAGGGTTAGCATAATCTCTTAATGGTCTAATTTTTTATGAATTTCAGCATTTTGATTATTTTGATCTGCCAATTATGTAATTTTTTTAGATTTTTCAAAATTTTTAATTTTTTGCCTTTTCTAATTTTGTTAACAGCTCTTTCTAATTCAGAATCATAGGGAACTAGTCCTTGAGAACCAAAACTACGCATACACTTAACATAAAGTAAAAATAAGATACTTGATAAAAAAGCACAACAATTAAATATTCTTATAAAAATTATTACAATTTAAATAAAGCTTTATAAAAATAGAAGTTTTATTTTAAATTAAATTACAATTTAATTTCAATCTCAATTTTAATTGAAATCTTAATTTCAAACCTTATTTTTTATTTTTCTTAATTTTAATCGCTAGTAATGACGCCAAAAACTTGATCCTGACTGTTTATATGCAACATTATAATAATGTATGCAATTATATTCTCCACTGTTATTCCTACTTTGCAACAGCACCAAAAACTTGTTCATGGAGAAAATAAGAATTCTACTTTTTAATTTATAAATATATTTGGATACTACGCAAGTATACATAACATTATCAAGTAATATAGGACTTTTTCATTAATCCCCGAATATCGAACCCACAGGGATTGCTCACAATATACACTATTAAGCAATAAACTTCTTTTTCAAAAAGAAAATTATTTAAACTAAAGATATTATCACAGTAATTATAGTTTAATTGTTTTTGGAACTTTTTATATTTTGACAAAACAATAGCAACTTCTAAAGATAAAATGAGTTTCTATAAGAGAAGAAGCACTAAACATGAAATATCTTTTTCCTTGTCATGAATCAGTAACAAGTATAGGAATTATATTTTGGAAGTATGCAAAATTTTGTTGTGTCAAATAGGAGCAATATTATATTTTACTTACTAGAGATGCTATAAAGAATATTGGTTAATTTAAAGTTTGAATAGTTCTGAATATCTACTAGGTAGGAATATACCAACTCTCACTCTAAAGTTCCCTTGATTCCCTCCACCTGGTGGCTAACATTGCAAATCAAAATCTAAAATAATAAACTATGTTGGGGACTTTAACCTGTCACTTTAAAGTCCTCTAACTCTACACCCTCCAATGGTTATTACATTATTTATTTGTACTCAATCATATGAATTACATTCTCATCCATACAATCTCATATGATTCTTTCCAATTGTTGACTGAGACAATACCATCATGGCTCTCAGATGATCTCACAACAAGTTTTAACATCTCAATGTGTCAAATCAAAAGGTAAATGAATTACATGGAGTTAAATCATCACAATTTTTTCCAACATTAAAGATCAATACTCTACACAACTTCCATCCAATAATTTATTTACTCATCATTTAAAAAAAAATATATAAAGAAAAGTACTCATAATTCATGGAGAAAATAAAACCACACTTTAGTTTAGAAGCAAAAATCATTGTCAAACCAACAAGAAGTCTCAATTAAATCCAAATATAGTAATAAAAATATCAAAACTTATTTCAAATTATTCAACAAACTCTTGAAGTTCCTTTGAATCTCCTCTCTTATTACAACCCTGTTAACTCTCAAAAACTAAACACTAAAACTAAAATAAAGATAGATATTAGCGCCTTACAGTCTCTTTCAGAATCACAGCAAAGAAGAATATAAAATAAACACTTAACGAGACTAGAAGCAACTCCTGAGAAGTCTCAAGCTTCTCCTTTTTAAAGTTTTCCAAGAGGTACAATGATATCTTTTCAAAATATGTCCAAATTTGATGTATTTTCCAAAGAATCCCATTTCAAAAGTTATTTAACCATATTTTTGTTTCTACTGGTCATAACCAATCTCTTTAGCCAATAGGTGCCTCAAATCTCCCTTTAAAATTCATCAAAATGAATTAATCTGTTAGGTAACTATCACTAGTGCTTAAGCGTGGGGCCTATGGCGCTTAGGCGTGGCCTTCTCTTTTTCACTGCTGCTTAAGTGTCGGATCTAATGCTTAGGCGCCAAAATACTTTTGCACCATTTTTGCATTTTTGCTCCATATTTGATCCTTCTTCACTCTTTCTTTTATTTTTGACCTTTTTGTTGTACTTGAAGGAAAAACACACAAATACCTTCCATTAAAGCACAATATCTCAAAAATAGGTATAAAAATGTGTATAAAGACACTATATATTTTAGGTGTATCATGGAACAAATTAAATCAAACAGGACAAGTCATTGGGTGGCGGATTTGTTTTGACTATAAAAAAGTAAACTTCTTCAATAAGAAATATCACTTTCTTCCATCTTCTCTGGATAAAATGACCGATAGACTAGCTGAGCTCGTTATTTCTACCTTTTCGATGGATACTTATGATACCACCAAATCACTATAGCTTCTAAGGATCAAGAAAAGATAATATTTACTAGTCCTTATGGGACCTTTGCTTTTAGAAGGATTCCTTTGGTTTATGTAATGCACCTTCAACTTTTCAAAGTTGCATGATGTCTTTTTTTACAATTTAATTGAGAAAGAAATTAAAGTTTACATGGATGATTCTCTGTTTTTAGAAACTTTTTTTTATTCTTGTTTTGATCATTTAGGTAAGGTTCTAAAATGCTGTGAAGAAGTAAATTTAGTTTTTAATTAGGAAAAATGTTAATTTATGGTGGAGGAGGAATTGTGTTAGTACATATGATTTCTGAAAATGGCATGGACATAGATCCAACAAAAATTCAAGTTATTACTGAATTATGACCTCCCACATCTGTGAGAGCAGTTAAAAGTTTTCTAGGACATGTTGGGTTCTCCTGGCAGTATATTAAAGTCTTTTAAAAAATTGCAAAGCATTTATGCCATCTTTTAGAAAAAGACACAAATTTTTATTTTATTGAGGAATGCCTAAATATATTCAATTTAAAATTAATCATTACACATAGGATTGTTTCACCTGACTAGGTAAAATTATTTAAATTAATGTGTGATGCAATTAATTATGCTATTGAGGCAGTATTAGAGCAAAAACACCATAGGATTTTTATGGTTATATATATATATATATCATGCCAATAAAACCTTAATGAAGCTCAAATTAGTTACACCATTACTGAAAAGGAATTAATGGCAATATTGTAAGGTTTTGATAAGTTTAGACCGCATCTTATTTGGATGTAATGTATTGTGCAAACTGTTCATTATACAATTATATATTTGATGTTGAAGAAAGATACAAAACCACGATTAATTAGGTGGATCCTTCAGATGCAGGATTTTGATTTTCAAGAAGTATATAAGAAGGGTAATGATAATCGAATTACTAACCATTTATCAAAGCTAGAACAGGAAAATTATGGCGATAATTATATTGAAAAAAATGAAAATTTTCTTGACGAATAATTATATTGTATTTATCAGTGGTGTGATATGTGGTATGCTGATCTAGTTAACTACAAAGTTAGTAATATTATATGCTACGGATTAGAAAGCCACCAAAAGAAGTTCATTCATGACACAAGATTTTACTTTTGAAATGCCCTACATTTAAATAAAAAATCAAAGGACTTAGTCATGTGAAGATAAGTGTCTTTTGAACAAACTAAGGAAATTATTAAGAAATGTCATGAATCTGCTATTGGGGGACATTTTGGAGTGGATAGAACTACATTTAAAATTATATAATCAGGATTTTATTGACCTACTTTATTTTGGGATGATAATACCAATGTAAAAACATGCAATAGATTTCAAAGAGTACGTAATAATTCTAAGAGAAATGAAATGCCACTAATTTTTACCTTGAAATTTAAAATTTTTTATGTATGGGGTTTGAATTTTATGGGACCATTTCTACCATCTGCAAGAAATATAAAAATATTTTAGTTGTTGTGGATTATGTTACAAAAAGGATCGAAACTGTTAATTAGTCCCATTGCGATGCTCAAAGTTTTGTAAAATTTATAAAGGAAAATATTATTTCTAGATATGGAATGCTAAGAGTGATCATTATAGATGGGGAAAACCTTTTTAAAAACTTTAGAATTGAAAATAATGAGAAAATATACAATTAAAAACTTAATTGTCACATCCAACCACCCTAAAACCAATGGTTTAGGAGAAGTATCCAATAGTGAATTTAAAAGAATTTTGGAAAAGACTATACATCTTAATAGGAAAGATTGGTCTACTAGCTTGATTCTGTACTATGGGCCTATAGACTGCTTACAAAACTCTCATTAGAATTCAACATATAGGCACATATTTGGGAAGGCTTGTCACTTGCAACTTGAATTAGAAATAATTCTTATTGGGTCATAAATTAACTTAATTATAGCATGAAAGATACTGGTGAGAAATGATTACTATAGTTAAATGAGCTCAAAGAACTTAGAAATTAATCTTATGAGAATGCTAGAATTTATTAAAAGAAATGAAAATTGGAATTTAAAAAAATTTTAAGTAAAAATTTTAAGCCTAGACAAGAGGTTTTATTATACAATACTTAATTGAAACTATTTTCTAGAAAACCAAAGTCTAGCTAGTCGGGGGCATTAATTGTGATAGAATTTTATCCTTGCGGTCCTAAAATTGAACGAATAATGAAAGTAAATGGACATCAAATTGAAACCTTACATTTGTGGGAACAGGCCTTTGTATGAAGAGATATTGTTTTTAGATCAAGTAGAGTAGAACATTGGATAAGTCGGGCTAACAACCTTAAACCAAATGCTTTGTACGAGGCAACCCGTTGTTATGTGTGTGGATTGATTTATGATTTTTTGGATTATGTGATGTAGTAATGATACCTACTAGATGTATGGAGGTGCAAATATACTAGTTTTATGATGGGAATAAGATTGGGATGTGAAAAATTTAACATGAGAAGAAACAATGCTTACTTGAGCACTAAGGCATATGCGCCAAACCTGGTTCCTAAGCGTCATCATCCAATAAGATTGGAGCCTAAGTGCCAGAATCGAGCACCTAAGCTCCACAGTAATATTACATGGGTAAAATTGCCCCTCAATAGTTTTAAAGCATTTCTTTCCATTAAAATTCTCCTAATCCTATCCATAGGGGTCAGAACTTTAATTTTTGGCTGATAGAAGAAGCTTTGGAAGGGAATTGAGTGCTAAGTTAATTTTCCTTATCTAAATGGAGAGTAAGAGTATTGATGGTGCAAATGAGAAGATTTTTGTGCAAAAGGACACCCAACCTTACTTCAATGGCTTCCTAGCACTGAGATTGGAGCAGATCACTGAAAAATTAATGAAGGTTGAAGAGGGGTTGGCAATTATGCAAAACAGGTTAAGTGACTTGTATCACCAATATGAGCATTTGGAGCGGTAGATGAAACTCTAATTTAACTACGTAACTTGTTATCAAGACTATTAAATAAGTTTGTATTACGATAACAAATGGATCAATGAGAAAATTACTGCTGAATTTCCTCAAGCTCCTTTCTACCACTGAATGATCACAAGTTTCTATCAATCAAAAAGTTGGAAGAAAAAGCTGCCAACAATTATTGATCTTTAAAAGGATTAAAAGTGTTACATGTTTGTGATTGCAATTATTTTGTTGACTTTAGTAGTGGGTGTGATCGGTACTACGAGATTTTGTTTTTGTGTTACTGTTGGTTTAATCTCTTGTACTATTTTGTTTTATCCGTTGTATTAAAACTCTTTTGTTATTAACTAAAATGTGTTAAATCTATGAAAATCATGTGTCTTAGAGTGTTGGAGGAATTAATGGATGTTTGGAAGTTATGATTGAGAAAACGGAAGTTGAAAGATGTTTGAATGATAATTGATTAATGGAAAGATTTTAAATTGAAGTACTTTTGGTTTGGAGGCCTTAGACTTGCTGTGATGCACTTAAGAAATAATTTTTTGCAAAATTCAAGCCTAGCACCTAGGCGCCAGAATTGGCGCCTATATGCCAGAATTTTGCATAGCAGGGCACCTAGGAACCAAAACCAATGCCTTGGCACCATACCAGCTGGCCTGTCTGAAAATACTTAAATTCAAGATTTAAACTAGACCATGACCATTTTTCACTTTCTATAGTCATCTTCTTCCTCCAGTTTGTGAAAGAGACTCCTAGGGTCTCCATAGCTCATGATTCTTTAAGTTTTAGAGCCTAAAACATTGGATTTCATAATCTCAAGGTTAGATCTACATTTTGCATAAAAATTTTATTATTTCACCATCTATTTCTTCCACATTGAGTGCGGGACAAAATTTGAGAAATTATGAAATTTGAAGTGAGAATTCCATGGATGCAAGCTACAATAGCTTTGAAACTACTTATAGGAGCCTTTAGAACTAATATAATAATTTTAATCTTCTATGTCTGAGCTAGATGAGATTATTGCTTTCCTTACTAATGGGCATAGAGTCTGGATGATCAAGAATCAACATAAAGTAAACTTCTCTTCTTCCACACTTAAAGCCTTATCGAATGCATGACACAACTTTATTTCTTCTTGTATACTTCCATCAAACAATTTGAGCGAGATGACTCATGAGAAAGCCATCCTAAATTATTACATTCAGAAGATGGAACCCATTGATGTTGACTTTCTCATCTTCAAAGTCATTTACACCTTCGCTAGAGCTAGTTCTTCTACAGGTTTAGGTTGCCCTTCCTTTATATTTACTATTTGCAAAGGAACTAGAGTGAAATATGAGACTAACAAGAAGAAACTAAATCCACTAAACCCTATTGAAAATGCTATTTTGGACATTTAAAGAAGATCTCGAGGTACAGCTTCTGATATTCCATCTACTTCTACCTCTAGACCTTCTACCTCTAGTGCTACTACTCCACATCCATGTACTTTGGAAGAACTGTTATTTCAAATAATGGAATTTCAATATAATATTTTATTGATGCAATGTCAACTTCAGGATAATAAGGATCACTAGGACCCCCTAGAATAATACATGAGAAATAAGAGCGATTATGAAGCCAACTTCAACACTTCTTTAATGAGATTTATGTCTGGTGATCACAGTGTTGAGTTTCCTGATTATCCTCACTACCCAATGTTTACGCATAAAAGGATTATAAATGAAGGTGTTGATTATGATGTTTATTAGGAGGAGGATGTTTAGGAAGTTTTGACTTTTCTTATGTAGTTCCTCGATATGAACTTGATTTGTGTTAGTTACTTTTAATATATGTTAAACTCATGAACTACATTTTCTACCTTTTTATAGTTTACTAATATTCCTATTTGTATAATAATGTCTATGTGTTAGAGTAGTATCTTACTTTACAATTTCTATATTATACAGGTTGATTTAAATGTACTACTACCCAACACCTTTTTTTACTAATTTCACAAGTATTGTTTCCTTGTTTTGATCCTTGTTATATTAATTTTTTTTAAATTTTTCTTTTTTATACTTGTTAAGTATTTTAATGTTCTACACTAGTAAGAAATTTAAGTTTTGAGTCACCACCAGTGGAGGTACATATTGTGAGAACCTGTAATTTCTTATCCTTAAAACAGTGTTCTGTGGTAAACTTCTCATCACACCAAAAACATAATCTCCTACCTCGCTTCACATAAATATTTTCTCTAAAAGGTACTTAAGTGTCACCCCAAGTCATGGCCCATAGTTCTTGTCCTATGAAGCCTCCCCCCATGAACTTCTACTATTTAAGCTTTTCGTATTGTCCTGGTTGTAGTTCTATGGTGTGGCGCTAGACCTGTGCTGCTTCAACTAGCAAACTTCATTGCATTATGATTTTCAACAAAATTTAATAATGTCATACTTTTTCCCATACATAGAAATATTAAAAGACAAAGTGATGCAAACATGAAGTTAAAAATCATTAAAGACTATCTAGATATAGTAATTCTAACATAAAAAAAGAAAAAAAAGGGAATAAATATGATCTTGAAAGAAAAATAAAATAGAAAAAACAAGAGAAAAAAATGAAAATTATGTGAGGAGAAGCTCAAGGAGATGCCTAATTAAAAATTGAACTTAGTTGAATTGTCTTAAAGGAAAAACTTATTCTTAATTTTAAAGTATTAGCCTATTTAGTAGTAGAGTTCTCCTCTAATTCTTTTCTTTCAACTCTTCTAGAATTCCTTCGTTTCACAAATTAAGGTTATTTCTGAAAGGAATAGAAAATCAGACTCCTAACTTGAATAGTGAATATCCGTAAATTTCAGTTCTAACCTAAGTTATTAATTTTATTTTAAAGTTTCACTATCACAATTATGGGACAAAACTATAAGATTCTTTCAGTGAAATCTAATGCTTACTCTTTATATATATGTTAATGTGATGTATGCAATTATATTCTTAATTTTTCCTTAATTATAATTCTTATTTTGCAACAGTGCCTAAAACTTGATCACTAGCAAAAGCTAGGTACAAACTTGGCTTTGAAACAAANTAGTAGAGTTCTCCTCTAATTCTTTTCTTTCAACTCTTCTAGAATTCCTTCGTTTCACAAATTAAGGTTATTTCTGAAAGGAATAGAAAATAAGAATCCTAACTTGAATAGTGAATATCCATAAACTTTTGTTTTAACCTAAGTTATTAATTTTATTTTAAAGTTTCACTATCACAATTATGGGACAAAACTATAAGATTCTTTCAGTGAAATCTAATCCTGGCTCTTTATAAATATGTTAATGTGATGTATGCAATTATATTCTTAGATTTTCCTTAATTATAATTCTTATTTTACAACAGTGCCTAAAACTTGATCACTAGCAATAGCTAGGTACAAACTTGGCTTTGAAGCAAATAAAAAGAGAATTATTTTATTTAAATATGCAATACTATGCAATAGGACTTTTTGATTAAGCTCCAAATATCAAACCCACAGGGAAAACTACAATTTGCAACTACAAAAAAAGAGAAATTAGATAACAAATTCTACTTAGCAAAATATTCTTACTTAAACTCTAGATACTATAATATGAATGAAAGTTTGATTATTTTTGTATTCTTTTGATAATTGAAAATAAAGTAAAAACCTGACGAAATTAAATAGATATTTGTAAGAAGAAGGCAATATAAAAAAATAATTTTTTCCTTATGATGATTGAGTAACAAGTATAGGAATTATGTTGTGAAAGTATTCAAATTGTGTTGTAGCAAATAAGAGCAATAATATTTTTTACTCTTACTAGAGATGCTATAAAGAACATTATCTAATTTATAGTTTGAATAATCTTGAAGATGGTTTAGGTAAGGAAGATATGAGCTCTCACTCTAGATTTCCCTCTACTCCCTTTACATTGGGGCTAACATCTCGTATCAAAACCTACAACTACAAATCAAATTGAGGGTTTTAGCCTGTCACTCTAAAGTCCTCTTATTTTACACCCTTTGAAGTTTATTTCCTTTTTTATTTACACTCAATACTATGAATTACACCTTCATCCATAAAATTTCTTATGATTTATACCATATGTTGACTGAGAAAATACCATCTGGGATCTTACCTGTTCTCATAACAGGTATTAACCTCTTAATTGGCCAAATCAAGAAGTAAATGAAGTACAAGGTTTAAAATCATCACAACTTCTTCGAACATTAAAGACTAATACTTCACACAACTTCCATACAACACTTATTCACTTATTGTTATAAGGAAAAATATAAAGAAAACTACTATCAATGGAAAAAACATAGCCACACTTATGTTTGAAAGTAGACATCATGCAAACATACAAGAAGTCTAAATTAAAACAAAATTAAGTCACAAAGATAAAACATTTTCTCAAATTCTCTCCACCAAAGTCTTGAAGTTCCTTTGAATCCCTTCCTTCACATACAATATAAAGTAGAACTTAAAAAAAGAAAAAGAAAAAGTGGAGGCAGCGGCGACTATTGTCGTTGGCGACATCGGCGGCATATGGTGAGTGAAATTGTTGATGGTGTTGGATTGATGGATGCCCCCTTCTCTTATTTCTAAGTCTTCTTTTATAATTTTTTAAAAGGTGTCTTGGTGTCTCTTCAAAATGTGTCCACATTCAATGAATTTTGTAGAACTAGCTTCCATTCAAAAGACAATTGAATGAATTTTTGTGTCCATTAACTATTTCTCATGTTTTCACCAAGGGTTGCTTCAAGAACCTCTTCACAAATTCATCCAAATTCATTATATTGTCAAGTAACTACTTCTAGTGCTTAAGTACAGGGCACTATGAGCGTAAGCACGATTCTCTCTGTTTCACCGGTGCCTAAGTGCCAGCCTGGACGCTTAGGCACCACAATTCAATTTCACACATTCTTTATTTTTGCTCAAAGTTTGATCTTTTTTCACTTCTTTCACAATTATTCATTTAATTGTATTTGAAAGAGAAACACATAAATACCTTTTATTAAAACACAATATCTAAAAAAAAATATGTATAAAAATGTGTACATAAATAGTGTATATTTTAGTGTATCAAAATCCCCCAAACTTAAAATATTACTTGTCCTCAAGTGACACTCCAATCCTTTAAAACCAAATTAAGTAGATTATGTAAATGAGTCTCTTTAGGATATTCTAAAATTTTAATGTTAAAATTTAGTAGTCCAATTTTGAAAAAAACATTAGTATGTGAGACCAACTTAGAGGTTAGAAATTTTTAATATAAAGAAAACTAAAAATTTGAGTTGCTATCTAGTTCAGAAAAATTATAAATTCTCTAAATATAGAGTTTAGGAATTCTATATTTGCCGCTTAAAATATTTTATTAAGAATAATTGCACTTACTATATTATGTCCTTAAGATTTAGAGTTTCTCAAGTCTTAGAATTTAAAAAAATTAGACGTGGAATTAGTTTTTGATTTGGAACTAATCCTTAAGCTTCTCCTCCCCTTTTCAATTTTTTTTCTTTTTTTTTCATGATATGGATTACTATATCTAGATAGGCTTTTAATGATTTTGAATTCCACTGCTCCTTTCCTAAAGCAATCTTCTGATATAAATCTTTTAAAAATATAATAATAGTTTTGAAAATTATTATTAGTAAAAGTAATTTAGGCATTGAAAGTAAAAGTCTAACCCTTCTAAATTTTTGAAAAACATAATTTCTCTTACTAAATATCGTTACTTAAATTTTATCATTTTTACACTAAAAATTGCTAAATTTAAGTTTTTTCTTCATTATTATACGTTTTAACAAAATTCTCTTACTCATTTCTATATTCAAAATTTTATTTCCTTAAGAAAACTTCATATCTATAATCACTTTTTTTTTCAAATCAAAATTAATTTTCTTCATAGCACATTTGAGAAAAAATAAACTTCAAGTTTTAGAAAAATTTTCATCTCTCCTAATCTTAAATTTTTAATAAGATAAAACATTTTAACATATATATATATATATATATACAGGCAGGAATGAAAACTAAAAAAAACAAGTTTGCAAGAAATTTTATGTATTAAATATACAAGTACAAAAATTAAAAATAGGAGTAAGAATTAATTGATCAAACTTTACTTCACCTACAATATATAAATTAATTAGACTTCTATGTAGTGCAAGATAATATAAAAACAAACAAACACACTAATAGACATTCACAATTGTTATGTAAAGAAAATATCAAGTAGTAAATTTAAAATTTTAAACATGAACTTCTTAAGTAAAAGTTAGTAATATTCTAAACCTTCCAAGGATTCAGGATTAAGTTGAACTCATACCAATTAAATACACTAAACAAAACATTTTACACAATTACTACCAAAAAAATAAAAATATAAGTACTCAAAAAGAGCATAAATACATCACAGTTGTGTCTAACAAAACAAAACACATATAAAACTAACAGTCTCAACAAGTACAACTCAAAACTAAACAACAGTGCAGTATAACTGTACCACAAAAAGTTCACAATAAAATAAACTAAGCAATAGAACTCAGCCTAATCATCCTCATCATCATCGGCATCACTACCATCACTATGTCAAACAGCCGTAGGCTCATATGATGGATATTTTGGATACGGAGGGAAAACTACACTATGGTCTCCTTTAATGAGGTTTTCCATAGATGTGTCAAAATTTCATCTCATACGCTCAATGTGTCCTCATGTATCCATCTATATGTTTTGTAATATTTTCTAAATTTAATATCTAATCAGCAGTATAGTTGATGTTGTCCAATATCCTTTGTAATAATTGTGACTATGAATCATATCTAGAAGTCTGACATTGTGATGTCAAAGCAAGTGAGGTAGAAACAAAAGATGTAGAGGCTCTTAAACTGCTAGAAAATCCACCTCTCCAGCCAAAAATCAAATGTTGTGAATAAGATTTCATATTAACACTTCTAATGGGCTCAAGTGGCTGCAGTATCTCTTCCCAGCTATCAAATCTAACACATGCCTGCTCGCATATAGAAAAGATCAAGGATGTGAATCCCAAACCTGTAGTAGAAGCAGCAACGGTAGAACTGGTGATAGTATCATAAATCAGAGCTCTAACATCAATAGAGTTAAACTGATAAATGTAATAGTTTAAGGTAGCCCTATCTTGGGTCACTTCATTGAGGTGGTTTGTTGGCAGCAGACAAACAGAAATAAGGTAGTGTCAATCTTTCAATGTGGCATCCACCTTTAATGTGGGAAAGTTGACCCTTCTTCCATTAGTAATCTTCAACAATCCTGTTCCTCTTGTTAATGAGGTTATAAGCTCATCTAAATCCTCCTTAATGGGACTATAGTTTTAGTAAAAACATAATGTACTAGGGGGAACTGATTGAACATATTTTTAACCTTTTAGGAGAAAGGTACTTGTCTTCCTCGAACCATGACTCCATCATCTTAAGCTTCAAGAAGATCACATATAACTCCCGAACAAGAGAAATAATGGCCACAACATAAAACAGTAAAAACGCTCTCACTGTCGTCAAACGATCATATCATCTAATGCTCCACCTAGACTCTTAAAATATCGCTCAGGGATCAATTTCCTTGATTACAATGCTTCAGTATAATGATCCTAAGCTCTCAACCTAACGAACCTGCATGAATCAAAATGAGTTTTTCCTTTGCACCTCTTCATTCTTGGGGCCATTTCTAAAAATAATAAAACCTTCACAATAAATTCCAAATTCAACTCTAAATCATTTAACTAAACTCTTAAAAGCTTAAACTATCAATTCTATGTATTTTCCACAGAGTTTTCTCAAATTTTCACAATGAATAGTAATTTTCGGTCAAATAAATAATCTGCTCATAATCTTACCTCAAGAATATAAATTCTAACAAATTTTTCTTGAAACCACCAACAACTCTTCACTTAAGCTGATGTCCTAGCTCCCAAACTCACAAAAACTGAAGGTAGGAGATGAAATTGGGGGTGGTAATGGAGATTTTGGCCCAAAATTTCACTTTAAACCTTTTACAAATTGGTTTATGTGAACCGATGGTTCGGCGCTTAGGCACCACTCTCTCGGGTTAGCCTATGTTTAAGCGTAGGTTTTTAGCATTTAGGCGTAAGTGCACAAATTATGGATATTTTTGGTCTTAAATAAAAATCACTTCTAGCCTAAGTCAACACTTTCAAATCTCTAATAAGTATTTTCTTCCATCTCAACTCTCCTCTTCCTCGAGATTCATAATCTTAACTAATTTGCTTTAACACAAAATAACACAACATTTCACACAAACAAACACCTATATTATTTCACAAAACAATTACAAACATTTTTAGTCCATAATTTTTCAATCCAAAGTGTCTTGGATGAGATAGTTCCTAAGCACAAACACTAATAATCATAACATTGAAAACACACAAAATATAACTCAATTCCCACACATGTAACAAGCTACACTAAGTCCAAAAGTGTAGAACAATTAGTTTATAAGGACTGTCATTGTATAACCACTCATCAACAGTGTTGCCTACCATATTATGTAAAAATGCAAACCTATAGCTGCAGAAGTAGGAAGAATGGAAAAAACATAACAAAAACAAACTCTAAGACTTAATTCTACTCTCCTTCTAGAGGAACAAATCCTGGCTGATCAGTAGTCTTTCCTTGGGCACTTAGAATATAAATCTGATAGAACGAACGGTGGTGTATAACTCTTGTTGAGTTTTCTTCAATCCATTTGTTTTTCAAATACATAGCCTTGTCGGCTTATTCAAAAAACAAGTATGGCTATATTGCATCTTTAGTTGCCAACCCACATGCTACATATGTGCATATAGCCTTTCACTTTCACTTTAATTGAAGTCATGTAAGCCTCAATTTTAGTAATTTTCTCTGTTATCCCTTCAATACTAACGGCTATGAAACCGTTGTATATTTCTTGCACACTCTAAATAATGAACTTTTTCTTCATAGATTTCTTCTTCTTCTTCAAATCACTCTTCCAAGATGACATTTTTCCAGGAAATCTCACTCTTCATATAGAATTTAGGGTTAAATTTGTTGTGTGGTGAGAATTCTCCTCATAGTCTTCTATTTATAAGCCTTAGATCACGCCTAAAACCACTAGACAAGTTTTCATACCACTAACCCATGTTTAAACTGACTAAACCACATTTTAAACTTCTAGAAATGTAATTTATCACATTTAGTAAACTGCTACGGTTAAGCGTAAAAAATTGGTGTTTAAGCGTCAACGCTTAATTTAGCACATGTCAACTTAACGACCAAAAACTCATTCTAACATTTCTAAGTCAACTTTTATGGTCCTAGAATCACTACTAAATCATTATATATTCAAAATACTACCAAAAGTTTCTAAATTAAACGCAAAAACATAACATTCAAAACAAACACACAGATAATTATGAGTTGCCTCCCACAAAGCGCTAGGTACATCGTCAGCCCGACGTAACAAGTGTATATTTTGGTTGACCCAAAAACATAAGATCATTCACATTTAGTTGATCCCCTAAGAAGTAGGGTTTCAACCTGTAACAATTCACTTTGTCTTATCAGTTTTAGGATCTTTGATATCCACATCTCTATAGGGATAACATTTATCACAGCAAATGAGCCCTTCAACCTAGACTTAAGTTTGCTTAGAAATAATCATAATCTTGCATTATATAGCAGAACTTGTTGCCTTGGCTCAAAATTTTTAGTAATAATCCTCAAATTTAGCCCAATCTTCATTGTTTCTTTGTAAATCTTACACTCTCATAAGGTTTATTCGTTATCTTTTCAAGCTCATTTAATTGCAATAGTCTTTTCTCACCAGCATCTTTTAAATTTTAATTGAATTATTTAATAGCCCAATATGCTTTCTGCTCATGTTCAACTGGCAAATGACAAGCTTTTACAATCACTAGTCTGTATGAGAACATTCTTATAAGTGTTTTATATACAGTTCTATAAGCCCACAAAGTATAGTCAAGTTTGATTGTTCAATCCATTTTTGTTATATTTAAAGATTTTTCCAATATTCTATTAATTTCATGATTGGATAATTTAGCCAAACCACTTTTTGAGGATGATAAGAAGTAGCAATTTGATGGTTGATATGATAATTCTTTAATAATTTTTCCATCACTGCATTTTTGAAATGATTTCCCCCATCAGCAAAGATCACTCTCAGCATCCCAAATCTACAAAATATTTTCATTCTTAAGAAATTTGCAACACTTTGAGCATCACATAGTAGTAAAGCAGCAACTTCTATCCATTTCAATACTTACTCTGCTGCTAATAATATATATAAATTTTTAAAAGTTGATATAAATGGTCTCATGAAATCTAATCCCCAAACATCAAATATCTCCACTTCTAATAGTTAATTGAAGGGCATCTCATTTCTTTTAGAAATATTGTCTACCCGTTGACATCAATCACTTATTTTGATAAAAGCTTTAACATCTTCAAAGATAGTAGGCCAATAAAATCCAGATTGTAAATTTTTGTATGTTGTTTATAAATACCAAAATTTCCCTAAAATTCATAATTATGACATTTTTAGATTATTTCATAAGTTTCTTCTAAAGGCACACATCTTCGAATAATAAGATCTCTTCCTTGTATGTATAAAAATGGGACATTCAAAAAATAAGTCTTAGCTCTAGATAAAAACTTCCTATTCTATTGTTATGTCATTATATAGGGTATAATATCATTAACAATAAAGTTCACATTATCGCCATACCATTGAACACCCAAGTGTTAACACTAAAAAATTCTTCATATGACAAATGTTCATTAATTTATTTTTAAAAAATAGTGGTTTTTCTAATTCAAGCATAGACAGATGATCAACAATTTGATTCTCAGCTTCCTTCTTATCTACTATCTCAAAGTAAAAATCTTGCAAAAGAAGAATCTATCTTATAAGTTTTTATTTTGCATCCTTCTTTTTCATTAAATATTTAATAGCAGAATGATCAGTATACACAACACATTTAGTTCCAATTAAGTAAGATTTGAATTTATCAAAAGCAAATAGTAATGCTCACAACTTTTTCTAAATTCTGTTATAATTAAGTTGAGCTTCATTAAGAGTTCTACTAGCGTAGCAGATTACTTAAAAATCTTATCAAACTTTTGTCCTAAAATAGCTCCAATAGCATAATCATTTGCATCACACTTTAACTCAAATAGTTTTTCCTAATACGGTGAATCAATAATTTGTGCAGTGACTAATTTCTCTTCTAATAACTAAAAAAAATTTAGGCACTTTTTATCAAAATTAAAATTACAACATTTTAATAAAATGACATAGAGGCTTAGCGATTTTTTAAAAGTCTTTAATATACAGCCTGTAGAATACAACATACCCTAAAAAACTCATAATTTCTCTCACACTTATTAGGTAAGCTAAATTAACGATCACTTGAATTTTTACAGGTCTACTTCCATACCATTTTCTGAAAACTGATGTCCTAAAACAATTCCTCCTGCTACCATAAATTGACATATTTTCCATTTAAGAACTAATTTTTTTTCTTCACAACACTTAAGGACTTTGATAAATGTTCCTAACATGTTTAAAAGGAAGTTCTAAATGCTAAAAAATCATCCATAAAATCTTCAATTCCTTTTTCGGTTAAGTGACAGAAAAATAACCATCATACGTCCTTAAGCACTTAAAAATGCAAACAAATTGAGGAACTAATTCATTTTGTAACTTCCTTTAAAAAAATATTTATGCTCAGCTAGTCTATCCAACATTTAATCTAAAAAAGGTCGTGTAAAATGATCTTTTCTAGCGGCAAGATTTAATTTTTTATAATCAAGGCATATTCGCCACCTAGTGACTTTTCTTATTGGTATTAACTCATTATTTTTATTCATAGTCACAGTCAATCCTCTTTTCTTAGAAACACAATGAATGAGACTAACCCATGCACTATCTGAATAGGGTAGATAACTTCAACATCTAACAACTTTAAGATTTCTTTCTTAACAACTTCTTCGATAAGAGGATTTAATCTCCATTAAGGATCAACCCTAGGTTTGCAGTTCTCTTCTATATGAATTCTATGCAAAAAAATTAAAGAACTAATTCATTTTATTCTAGCAATTGTCCATCTAAAGGCTATCTTATAACTCTTGAAATTTTTCATTAAACTCATTTCTTCTTTTGTAATTAATTTTGAGGAATTTATAACAAGTAATGTTGAGGAATCGCCTAAAAATGCATACTTTAAATGTTCATAAGGTACCTTCAGATTAAGTTCAAGAGATTTTTCAATTGATGGACAAAAATATTTATCTTTTTCTATCGTGTCCAAAACATCAAAACTTTCTTGAACATAATTTGAATATTCCATATAAAAATCTTCAAATTGATCTACTTCCTCTTCTTGTTCATGTTTTAACTCTTTCATTTTAGATTTCCTTTCATAAGTTTTCCTAAAATGGCATTCACTTATATATCTTATCACATCAATTCTATAGCATTAATCATATTTACCGTTTACAGGGTATTTCATTAATTTGGAAATATTAAATGTATTTGTCTGATCATTGACACACATAGTTGATTCCCCTTTCTGCACATCTATTATTGCTCTTTCT
>NEWO01000623.1:329313-341276 GCA_003013225.1 Phalaenopsis aphrodite
GAAATGTGGTCCAAAGGCTACTCTGCTCTAAGTCTAGCTCCACTAACAATTTTAAGGTATTAAGATTTGCCTTGGTCAAGTTAGGAATTTTCTTTGAAAAATTCTATTTTTGCATGAAAATAATTATGTAAATTAAATTAAATTTTGAAAAATCACATTTTCTCCTCTGATGTCTTAATTGACCTATGAATGAAGTAGGATAAAAATTTGAAAGTCATCTGAATTGAATTTGACAAATTATGAAGTGTTAGAGCCTTAGAGGGAAAATGCCTAATTTTGGAAATTTTGCCTTAATTAATGTTTAAGCTTAATTCAAGAAGGAAAATGTGTAACCTCTGATCTTAATCAATTTATTTGATGTTTGAAACACAAGGGGTTAATTTGTAGAAACTAACCTCACTTTATTAATTAAAAGGATAGGTTAATAAATTTCTAAATTTAGAAGTTTATTAAAATAAAATGAACCTAGAACTTAGGGGTATGAATTTTGAAGTCAATAATTAATCAACTTAGTACACTTATTCTGATTTTCAAATAAGATTCAAATCACGAATCATGACCACATAAAGCTTAACCTTTTCAAAACTAATTAAGAGACTCACCTAGGTCTTAAGGGCTTAGTATTGACTTAGGTTAAATCAAGTTTCATTTAAATGAAAATAAAAAAAAGTAAATATCATTGAAAATTAGAATACCTTTCTAACAGAACATGCCTAATTGGGACCAAAATTTGGTTAAGTGTTCCAATAACACTAACTTGCCTCTTTAAGAGTCTTCACCCACATAATTTTCAAAATTAAATTACAGATGATAATTACTTTACTCTTAGGGATAATTGAGACATCAATGTTCGTCAAGCATTAGGGTGTTTTATAAGATGAATTATTAAGCAACAAAATAAATTTTAAAGAACTCAAAATTTTCCACCAAGCAGCGAGAGAGTAGCACATACCTGCTTCTTTCTCTAGATCTGTTGGATATCTTGAAGATCTACAAAACCTAGTATGTTTTGCTTGACAAAATCATCCTTAATTAAACTCCTAAGGACCCATCAAAATATGACATATGATTAGGAAAACTAACAAAACCTTACTTTTTGTCTCTATATAAATTGCCCTGACATGCATTTTATGTTTTAGGTGGTGGAACGATAAGATTCGCCAGCTACACTTTTACAGTTTTTCAGCGTTTTCTTTCTTATACATTTATGCTATACTTTTGTGCTTATACAAATTTGCATTGAAAACTAAAACTATCAAGATAGCCACAAAATAAAAACCAAAATCAAAATTTTTAAAAAAAAATCAACTGAGATAAAATTCACCACCACAACATTCAAAATATAAAAAAAAACTCAAAATTTAATCACAAACATCACACAAAATTACAATTATAACTAAATTAAGATGCCTCTATCAGATGATCTGGAATTCCTGGGAGGAGGTAACCTACGGTCGCTAACAAGGCTTCATACGATTGAAATGAAATTATAGAACTCATTAACTTGAGTTTAGTAAGTTCATTTGGATTAGGTGAATACAATAGAATATAGTGGTGCCAGAATGAGGGAACCGTAGGATCCTAACCGGTGTCACTCTAATCAAATTTAATATGCCCTCATAAAATTTAAAGAACTTCAACACCAGGGTCACCTGATTTGACATTATAACGTGACACACAAGAAAACTCAAATTCGTTGCAACAGGGAGCTTGGAGTTAGCATGGTGGGCAGCACGGCCATCTTCAACAGCAAAACCTGTCTTCTTCAACTAAACCAATCTTCCTTCCTTAGATATAAACAACAAAATCCATAGGACTTTGAGGTTGCTTGCTCATGCAACGTAAATCCTCAACTTATCTTTAGGTCTTTGTATAGCCCTGTTATAAAATATAAGCCCTAACTCGTCTTAGGATTCTGAGGTTGTCATTTGTCACGACCTAAATCCTCACATCTTCCATGTTATTTGTGTGATCGTTTCACATGATTGTAAGCCCTAACTGATAAAATTAACAGGATGAAACACTTTAATATTTCTCCTCAGAAATGAAGCCAAACATTATGATAGCTTGGGAATTCACGAGGGTTCTCCTCTGGATTCATGACATCCCCTAGTTCTTCCTCCTTTGGATTCTACAATAAAATGTTCCAAATTTGAACAAATCCTCTTTCACACCTCTTTTTTCGATCGCATTGAAAAGTCCTATGCTTTGAAATTCTTTGAAGATAATATTTCCTGATTTTTATCGAGAGTCTTCTTAAGTGACTTTCGTCATTTAAGATGTAATTAACTATAGGGAATTGACCTTATAGGAAGCATGTCCGAACCCAACTTAATATAAACCCTATTTAATTTCTTATATTAAATAGAGGAACTTGTCGGCAAATATTTGTTGACCAAACGGATATCACATATTCCGTAGTTTATTTAATCGAGCCTCATCCTCAAGTCTTGTGTTTGTCCTTCGGGATAGATATAGAGGTACAGTTCTCTTTCATTTAAACTATAAAAAATATGAGGTCAGTTTGATTTCATATTTTACTAAATATCTATATGTAAATTAAAACGTCCTTCCGAAGCGGGCAACGAAATTTTGATTCTGGTGATCGACAGCTTCTTACGGGCAACTCCCTCCCACCAAAAACAGTGTCGGCAGCTTCTGGCGACTCTGTTGGGGACAACCTTTTCTCTCCATACAATTCCAGAAATATTATTTTCACACATCGGTAATATGTTCATGTCCCTCTTGGACCGAATTACCCTTTCTTCTGTTGGCATACATTACCCATTTCTGTCTAGGGAAGGTACAACCAACTTTTTGGACTTCAGGACTAGCTGTTCAACCATCTTTGAACAGAGGGGGTCAGAAGGCCGTTAAGGAATCTTTAAATTTTCATGTGGGGTCGGAACCCCTAATAGGTGCGTCGGTGGACTGGTTCCACCTGGGCATTTTCTATCACTAACTAGGTCCTGCACCGGGTCCTCAAATACTTCACATCTCCCTTCCAAATTTTATTTGCTATACTACAAATTAAACTAAATCGTGTGGTGTTGCGCGCACTTTAAGATTTTCTTATATTAATTAAATTTTATACAAGATTTTAAAATACTCATTAATTAAGACCCACCCGGTCTACAGATCAACCTCTACTTTCAGTGCTTGCACTAAAAAATTAAGGTTTTTGGCCATATAGCTAACCCTGAAACTTTCTTTTTTTAAGCCTGCTGCAATATCCTACCCAACGCTGATGTTTTCCTATAACCTGTCGACGAGTCACGAAGTCCGTAACCTCACTCCTACCATCGAACTCGAAGCTGGATTTGAAGATCTCGAGGTCATCCTCAGGAAAGCCCCGTTCGTGGTAATGAAGATCGCCGCTCCAGAAATACAGGAGCCATCTGCAGAATTCAATCAGAACTACCTTTAAGACTTCCCTTCCTGTAAGAAGTATAAAACTACTGCCATGGCGGCACCCGCCAAACCTGCTAGCCCTGTTGCTGCTAAGGGGAAAGAAGAGATGATTATTGAGGATCCGACTGAGGGATTAACTGTCCCACCACCCGTGTTTGAAATCGGATCAAGTTTGAGGATTGTACCTCTGACCTGAACTCAAAATATGAACCGCAACAGAAGAGTTCCTAAGGCTACTAAAGCCTATACTCCCAAGGGGATACCCATTGACGAGGAGCCTCATCAAAATGAAGAAGTGTTACTGGAAATTTACCCAGTCCTTCAAGGAAGTATATTCCATCCTCTGACAGATACCAAGGGATATGAGAGTATCCGAAGGATGACTGCCACATTACCACCACATCATTGACACGGTGAGGAGAGAAAGAAGTTCACTTCTATCACTCGAGTTACTGCAGTTTTAAGAAGGCTTGCTACCAAAGAAGGATGTTCGATTAGGGAGTTACTTAAAAGAGTGAGAGATGCAACTTCTCCTTGCATGAAGAAGGAAATTTTGAAGGGCGTCAAATCTGCCAGATTGTCCCACAAGACAACTGGAGTGCCACCTACTCGCATCTCTGTTTGGTTTCTTTTAGGGAACAAAGTTGATACCATAGTGATCACTATTGATTATACTACCACCAAGACTGCGGGTTGTCAACCGATTAAGTCAAGATCGGGTCCGAAGATCTTACCCGTCACACATTATGGAGACATTCCTACAATCCTAAAGACAAAGACAGGACAATTACCTGGCCTGTAGCCAGTCTACACCACAGGGAGCATACTTTCCCTCAACATACCGATGTTTCTATTAAGATGCTCCGTCCTGAGACATCATCAACAAAAAAGGAAAAGGTATGGATACCCAAGGTCACTGCACAGATACAGTCTAGTGAGCTCGCAGGACAGGAAGTGAAACCAGTGTCTGTAATATATGACATCATAGCGACAATAGCCAGTGAGATAGAGGAACAAATAGAGGATGTCCATCAGGGTCCTCCAGATCTTAAAGCGATCAAGGAATTGATAATTGAGGAGAAAGTTAAAAAACTCAGGATCGAGATTTCCAAGTTAGCTCGAGAACACAGAGTTTCTGTCGATAACGACATTGAAATATTTTATTACAATGATTACTTGGAGGAGGATTTCATGGATGTCGATGTGATCGAAACTGGAGAAACCACATCTGCGTGTGAGGCTCAACCTCATACCAAAAAGAATGCCATAGATGAAATGTGTAGGGTTGTCCTCCTAAGGGATAAGAAAGTTAGTCTACCGAAGAAAAGAATAGAAGAGATGACTGCAGCTATGACCTTCATGGCCACAATTTAGGGGCAATCATAAGCACCGCAATTGACTTCTCATGAGATTAATCAGCCAGAAATCATACACATTAGAAATGAAAGAAGAGAGGCTAATTTAGCAAACAAAGATGAGCAGTTGAAGAAAGATTCTCCATCAAGTGCCATGCTAGAAAAGGATTTCAAGCAAATGGTTGAACAAGTGCGGTACCCCTAAGCCCAATCTAAGAGGGTGCATCAATATTGAAGGGAAGACCTTACCCGGAGGAGTTTGATGCCACACCTTTCCCCAAGGGTATTGTGGCCCCAAAATTTAATATATTTGATGGGACTGGAAATTCCAGATAGCATATAGTACAATTCCGAGTCATCTGTGGCAACACGAGAAATAGTGAAGCTCTGCTCTACCAGCAATTCGTCAGCAGCTTGTCAGGAATTTCTTTTAACTGGTAAGCTGACTTGCTTAAAGTGTCAGTTGAAACATTTCCTGAATTGGAACAACATTTTGTGAAAATATTTGCTGACGTGCAACACCATGTGTCTATTGGAGAACTCATGATGGAAAAGCAAAATCCTAGCGAAAATTTGGTAGACTACATTTTGAGGTAGAGAAACCTTAGCATGAAATGTGAACCTCAACTACAGGAACATCATGCGATTGAATTTCTACTCAAGAGCATTCATGGGCCAGTACCTTTCATGCTTAAGGGACTCATCATCAAGTCCTTCGAGAAGCTACTCAGTAAAGCTAGCAGACTTCAGGAAGACATAAAGCACATGGAGCCACATGAAAAGGCTAAGGTGACCAAAGTGTTTGAAAAGAAATCAGGAGTAGTAGCGACCATCGAAAAAGGAAACCAGCGGATAAAGATATATGCAGAAGAGCATCGCCAGTCCTCATCATAGTACTCTCAGAAACAGAATAGTCAATCCAACCAGCGGCCGCCTCAAGAGGGATCTCCTCAAACAGGGGATAAAAGAATATCTCTGTTGGAGCGACAAAAAATTGTGTATTCTTTCAAGGATGAAGCTATAACTAAAATATTCAGGAGTCTGATGAAGAAGGCAAAATTCAAATTACCATATCTAAAGAAGCCTGAAGAGGTGGATAAGAAGAATGAACCAAATTCTTGCCCATACCACCAGTTGCTTGGGAACACTATAAAAAAATGTTTCATCTTTAAAGGCTGGCTTGAGAGAAACCTCAAGGAAGAGAACATAATAATCCTGAAAGAATATTTAAAAGAACCTGAAAAAGGTTTCATAAACATGATTTTGGTTGAGCCAATCTCCCCAATTGATCTGTATGTCAGAATAGATGGATGGACTACAACTTGGGATGAACTCAAAAGGGTCCTTAATCAAATTTAAGATTCATCAAAACAAGCTTCCATGAATACCGAAGAAGTATGGAATGAGGTCTGGAGCAGATCATTAAATAAAATACTAAACAAGATCAGTTTGCATCAAAATATGCCTCCATTCAGAGTCTGCAACATGCCAAGCCCGAGATGAAGGTTTTGTCAGGAGTTACGTCATCGTCAAGGACAAAGAAGAAGAAGAAAAGTTTTACTATAAAGATTGATAGCACAGGAGGTAGGGTAGGGGCTGCCTCTACTAGATTGGTTGTCTCGGATTCAGGGAAAAAAATCCTCCAACCATTGACTTTGTATGATTATCTCTTTATCCCTCTGAGATCTTATAAATATAATGATTGTGATTTCGGTTATGTTTTAACGTTTTCTGGTGATAACATAATTGATTATGACCGATCTAGCTTTGATCTTGATTCCCAAAATGATCCTCAAGTCGTACTCGAGTCTGATGAACTCATTATGAAGTCCAAAGAAGACATCAATAATACCGCTTACGCAAGCACTAATAACGAGGAGCCAATTCTCAAGCATCATGGTACACCGCTTTCCATCAACTTGGTTCTTTCCAACGAAGAGAAAAAGTCACTAAAAGATTCAACAATGATATCTCAAGAAACAGAAATCACAGAAGTTAACTTCAGGAGCGGAAAAGTGTTATCACCAAGAATAACTCCAACAGACAAAAGAAAATAGATAATGACTCGAGAAGAGATACCCCCACCTCCACCAGTGGAAGAACCACATGATCAAGATAAATTTGAAGGATCATACAAAGTACACTACAACGTTCTAGCTCATCTTAGGAAGTTGTCAGCCCGATTAAGCATCTACGATGCTTTGATTCTGTCAGAGAAGATGAGAGCTCAGTTGGCCAACACATCCTCAGATGAATTTTGCTCATTGAAAGAACAGTCAGGGGTAACCTTCACAGATGAAGACTTGCTATTTGGTACTGCCAACCACAACTGTCCACTCTACATCTCCGTCAACATCAGCAGATTTGTGTTGTACAAAGTTTTAGTAGATCCTAGAGCATCTCTTAAAATGATGAGCCTACGAACATTGGCTTATTTTTATATTGAAGTTCAAGAGCTTATGGCTGATAAGATGATGTTAACAGGATTCAACCAAAAGAAAGAAAGATCCATCGAATCAATTACATTACTTATGAAGGTAAGAGAACTCGTGAAAACCGCTAAATTTCATATCATTGATGCCGAGACCTCTTTTAACGCTCTATTGGGTCAACCATGGATTCATGAGCACAATATGGTTCCATCATCGTACACTAGTGCATCAAATACTGCAAAGATGGTCAAGAAAATTTCCTCAAGGGAGACCTACAACCATTTTCAGTGCATGAAGTTGGTATCCACAAAGATGCTGCCTACTACGCACCTCCAAAGAAGACTGCCTTCTCTCGTGAAGTTATCACAAATAAAGATGAAGATTTAGAAGAATTAAAAAGAGGAGGCCATTTACCTCTGCTTCAACAATCTTTCACCACTCCCTTTCAATGAGTTGGTGAAAGTTCTTTTAGTTCGCGCACTCGAGGTCGAGGTCGGGGATGTGGACGAGGAAGGACCAATTTAATTATTGAGCAAATTAGGCGAACTATCAACATTGGTAATGAAGATAGTTCTGAAGATGAAATAATGATGACAAGACTAAAGAGACCTCAGTACGAGATATCTCTAGAAGATACAGAAAAGAATGAATATGAAACAATGTATGATCAGATAAACCACTATGTGAATGCTATGACCCTCACTCTGATTCTCCCTCAAAAGGTCGAGAGTTTAGAGGTCAAGGACGTTTGTAGTATTGGTTCAAAGCCGATCAAATTTTTCCATGCTTCTACTGAGCTCAAAAAACATGTAAGTTTGGATGTCGATTTTAATGAATTAATGGAATTTCCTTTTGGTTACTTCTCACCTTGTGTTCAGAAGTTAATTCAACAGGGACACTTACAGAAATAAATACTAAAAGATAAATTTTAACTTTTTGAAAAACTGTGGAATGGTAAAAGTTGAACTCCAAATTCAAAAGAGGGTCTCATATTTGGTACAGTTTGACCAATCGATGATTCTGAATTTTGCAAGGTGGTTACTGGTGAGTCAGAAGAGGATTGCCTTGATATAGAGGATGACTCTACTGATCAACCAATAGATGATGCTCCACCAGAATTTGAGGAGGAAATTAAATCTACTGTTGATGAATTGAAAGAGATTAACCTTGGGACTGAAGAACAACCCCGACCCACATTTCTAAGTTTCTACTCAATGACAAAGAAACTGAAAAATTGATCAAATTATTAACAGAATTCAAAGATTGCTTTGCATGGAGCTATGATGAAATGTCAGGACTGTCAGCAAAGGTTGCAGTCCATAAACTTGGGGTAGACAAGAATATAACCCCAGTAAAACAAGCTCCCAGGAGAATGCGCCTCGAAATAGAAAAACAAGTCATCGTTGAGGTGAAGAAATTGATGGACGCCAACTTTGTTAAAAAGGAGCAATACTCCACGTGGTTAGCTAATATTGTACCTGTTAAGAAGAAAAATGGATAAATATGTGTTTGTGTCGACTTCAAAGATTTGAACAAGGCATGTCCAAAAGACGAATATCTACTACCTATACCAGAGATGATGGTGGATATCGCTTCAACACATGAAATTTTCTCCTTCATGGACAGATCATCGGGATACAACCAAATCAAGATGGCTCCCGAGGATGCATCACTTACAGTGTTTAGAACACTTATTTGAATTTTATACTACACAGTGTAGTTGTTTGGCCTAAAGAACGTTGGAGCAACATATTAGTGTGCAATAACAAAAATTTTTGCGACCTCATTCACAATCAAGTAGAATGCTATGTGGATGATTTGGTCATCAAAAGTAAACATAAAATAGACCATTTCTACGATTTGAGGATTGTGTTCGAACGGCTACGACGATATGACCTTAAAATGAATCCCTTAAACTGTGTCTTTGGCGTTTCCTTTGAGAAATTTCTAGGATTCGTTGTCTGTCATCGGGGAATACAGATCGACTTGGATAAGATTAAAGCTATCTTGGAAATGCCTCCCCATAAAACCTTCAAACAATTACGTTCCTTCCAAGGGAAGTTGGCATATCTTAGATGTTTTATTTCTAATCTCTCAGGTAAGTGTCAGCCTTCCTTGGCATTAGTTAAAAAGGATGCGAAATTCGTTTGGGAAGATAAATGTCACCAAGCCTTTGAGGATGTTAAACGATATCTAATGACACGTCTTGTCTTGGAAGCCCCTATCCCAGGGAAACCGTTGATACTTTTTACCGTGGCTTTAGATGACTCTCTCGGAGCCCTCTTAGCCCAAGTCAATGATGAGGGTAAAGAAAATGTGCTATACTACTTGAGTCGTTGCATAATACCTACAGAGAAAAGGTATCCACCTATTGAGAAACTTATAAATTACATGCTTTCTCATAAGATTACTTTAATTTCGAAAGTTAATCCATTGTAATATCTAATGACCCGAATAACACTCTCTGGACATCTAGCAAGATGGCCAATGATCTTATTGCAATTTGATATAACTTTTGTTCCCCTCCATGCTATCAAGGGACAGATACTAATAGACTTACTCGCTGCACACCCACTACCAGTTGGGTCCTCTCTCAACGATGAGTTACCAGACGAACAAATATTACCAATGAAATTCTTCAGTGCGCAATGCTGGGAAATGTACTTCGATGATGCTTCGACAGCTAGAAAAGACAAAGGATCATGCATAGTTATACCAGGAAAAGCAGGGATTGTATTTATTTTTATCACACCAGATAAGGGTATGTTGAGGTTCTCATACCACCAGACAAAGCCGTGCACCAACAATGAAGCAGAATATGAAGCTTTAATCACCGAGTTGGAAATGACAATCTCAATGGATATAATAAACATTGCCATTTATGGCAACTCCCGACTCATCATCCAGCAAGTCGTCGGAGAATACAAAATTTTGAAACCAAGATTAGCAGAATACCATCAGTACATGATGAAGCTCCTGGAGCAGATTATTGATGTAACTTTCTATCGGATTCTTAAAGGAGAATGCCCATCCTGATGCTTTAGCAAAACTCGTTAAGTAAATGGCGTTTCCCTCGGAGGATTCCATTGAAGTCACGGTGCCAGGAAGACGAGTCTTCTCTCGGATCGACTTCAAAACTCTACACAAAGTTGGAAAACAAGAAATAATAAATACAGTTGCAGAAATTAAAGAAGATTGGTGCAAGCCATTAATAGAATATTTGCATACTGAAAAGCTATCAGAAGACAATTCTGAGGCGCACCACGTCACAAGAAGGGCCCTGTCTTATGCCCTAATGGAAAATGTTCTCTACAGAAGGCCATTCTACCAGATGTTGCTACAGTGTTTGAGCAGACTTGAAGCACAGAATATTGTCAAAGAGCTACATGCCGGATTGTGTGGCGCTCACCAGTCAAGCCCGAAAATGAAAATGAAGGTCAAAAGACTCGGGTTTTATTGGTCAGCAATGATGTCTGATTTCATGGATACAGCCAAAAGATGTCACCAATGTCAAGTACATGGGGTGGTCTTACACCAGCCTCCGAATGTACTACACCTAACTGTTAGCTCGTGGTCATTTGAGTGTTGGGGCAAAGACATAATAGGTCTGATAGACCCTCCATCTTCCAAAGGACACAGGTTTATACTTACCGCTACAGATTACTTCTCCAAATGGTCGGAGGCAGTACCGTTACGTGAGGTTACAATACAGCACGTCCTTCACTTTTTTAAAAGCCAAATCATCTACCACTATGGAGTACGGCAAAGAATAATTTCCGACAATGGGACAACTTTCAGAAGTACAAAAATTAACAATTTCGTTAGAAGACATGGGATAGATTGGAAAGCCAAATCATCTACCATTATGGAGTACCGCAAAGAACAATTTTCGAAAAGGGAACAACTTTCAGAAGTACAAAAATTAACAATTTCGTCAAAAGACATAGGATAGATTGGAGATACTATATGATTTACAATCCCAAACCAAATGGTCTGGCCGAGGCTTTCAACAAAACACTGGTACAAATTTTGATGAAAATACTGGATGAAAACAAAAAGGATTGGTACAACAAACTATTAGAAGCCTTCTGGACCTACCAGAAAACTTTCAAAACTCCCACTGAGTGTACACCTTATATGCTCATGTATGATTCCAAGGCCGTGCTACCACTAGAAATCCAGACACAATCTCTCAGAGTCTCCATTGCCAACCAACTCACAACGGAAGAAAGCGCAAAACTCAGACTTGAAGAACTAGAAAGTCTCGAGGGAAAACAACTAGAAGCACTACAACACTTGGAGCTTTAGCAAGCGAACATGGTACGAGCTCATGATAAATTGGTCCGCCCGAGGACATTCAAAGTTGGTGACCTCGTACTTGTGCTCAAAAGACCTATTCTTTCACACCGCAAAATTGGTGGAAAATTTGAGCCAACTTGGAGAGACCTTTTGTCATTGAAAAGGTCTATACATAAGGAGCCTACCATTTAGTGGACTTCCAAGGCAAAAGAACCATGTTACCAATAAACAAACGATATCTGAAAACTTATTATGCAACCTGACGCCGCTTGCCTCTCCTTGTTTTAAAACTTTAAAAACTTTGATTGTTTTAGGGTTATCTATGTGCCCAAATGTCTATGACCGGGTCCAAATTTTGTGATTAACATCAATATAATGAAGATTTTGAGAAAGAAATTTTAAACTTCAAATTTTCTTCTTTCCACTTTTGAGTATAATGTTCCAAAAAAATTTAAAGAAAACTCAT
>NEWO01000624.1:14421-26079 GCA_003013225.1 Phalaenopsis aphrodite
GAGGAAGAAATCTCTCACTTTCCCTCCACTCTTACAATTTCTTGAAGAATTCCTCACAATTACACGCTCTAGCAAGCTCAAATGGAACATATCTAACCTCCAGGTCTCCAAAAGTCTGCTCCTCTTCTCTTCTCTTCCCCCTTTACCTCTCTATTTTCGGCCAAAAATGTTCTCTTTAAAGGTATGGATGAGTTTTCCCAAGAGTTGCTTACGCACCCCTCCAAAATCTGGCCTTATCCATTGTACATGTCACCTAACCGTCGATCCCGTCGTCGGTGGCCTCGATGGCGCCGTCCGCTGCCTTCTAAAGAATTTGTCCTGTAGCCTCGGGAAATTCTCGCCGTCTGCGCCCTAGTGCAGTTTTCCACATTTTGGTCCTTTTTCTCCAAATTCACTCCTTTTTGCATCTCTTTGCTCCATTGACCCTAATTCATCATTCCTGCAACAAAACATCAAAAATACCTTTCTTTAAAGTGCAACATGAGGTATGAAAATCTCAACATATTTTCCTTTGGTCATAGTTGGGAGCTTTTTAATACATGCTGGTTTTTACATGTGATAGATAAAATTTTTAAAGTTATATACTACACTAGTAAAACTCTCAATGATGCTCAAATTAATTATATCACTACTGAAAGAGAGTTATTAGTCATTGTTTATGCTTTTGATATATTTAGGTTATATCTAATTGGATCTAAGTTTGTTGTGCATACTGACCACTCAATAATAAAGTATCTGATGCAAAAGAAGAATGCAAAACCAAGATTAATAAGATGGGTACTTTTGATGCAAGAATTTGATTTTGTGGTAGTCGATAGGAAAGGAACTGTCAATCAAATTGTTGATCGTTTATCTAGACTGGAATAGGAGGAAACATTTGACCTTGAACAAAAAAATCAATGAAACTTTTCCTGATGAACAACTTTATGTTGTTAAATGATGAAAAATATCGTGGTATATTGATATTGTAAACTATATTATTAGTGGTATTTTACCACATAGGATGACAAAAAAACAGGAAAAGAAGTTTATCTACGATGCAAAATTATACTTTTGGCATGATGCATATTTGTACAAAAAATGCAAAGATTTAGTTATGAGGAGATGTGTGCCTTATGAAAAAATTGAATAAATTTTCCAAAAAAGTCATGATTCTGAATTTGGATGTCATTTTGGGATTGATAGAACTGCTCAAAAAATTTTACAATCTGGATTTTATTGGCCTACTCTATTTAGAGATGTTAATTTATATATTAAAACATGTAATCGATGTCAGGGAATATGTAATATTTTAAAAAGAAATGAAATGTCTCTAAATTTTACTTTGGAAGTTGAAATTTTTTATGTTTGGGGATTATATTTATGGGATCAGTTGTACCTTTATTTGGAAATGTATATATATTAATTGCAGCGGACTATGTATTAAGTGGATTGAAGCAATTGCTTTACCTTGATGTGATGCTTGGAGTGTTTCAAAATTTTTTTCAAAAATATTTTTACAAGATATAGAATATCGAGAATAATCATTACTGATGGAGGATCTCACTTTCAGAATAAAATAATTAAAAAAATTTGTGGAAAAAATATAATATTATACATAGGATTGCAACTGCTTATCGTCCCAAGACTAGTAGTCTAACAGAAGTATCAAATCGTGAAATTAAGAGAATTTTATTAAAAAAAATTGTAAATTCTAATAAAATGGATTGGTTTGCTAGATTAGATACTACATTATAGACTTATAGGACAACTTATAAGACACCTCTAGGAATGTCCCCATATAGATTAATTTTTGGGAAGACTTGTCACTTAATAATGGAATTGGAACTTAAAGCTTATTGGGAGATTAAAGAGATTAAATTTAATTTGGAAAATACTTGTGAGAAAAGATTTTTTTAATTGAATGAGCTTGAAGAGATTAGGAATGAATCTTATGATAGTGTTAGAACATATAAGGAGAAAATGAAAGAATGACATGATCAGAAGATAATAAAAAAGGAATTTGAGTCTGGACATGAAGTTTAATTATACAATACAAGATTGAAATTATTTCCTACAAAATTAAAGTTTAGGTGGATAGGGTTATCTACAATTGTAAAAGTCTATCCACATGGAGTTGTTAGTATTGAAGATCTCAAGGATCAAAAGATACTTAAAGTGAACGGGCACAGACTGAAACTATATTTTGGTGGTCAAAGTCTAGTTTTTAAAGAGACTGTAATGTTGGGTCACCCATAGTCAAGATTGGGAATGTCAGGTTGACGACATTAAACCAAACGCTTTGTGGGAGGCAATCCATATTTTTTGTTTATTGATGTTATTTATCTGTTTTTATATGTAGTAGTATTATATATATATATATATATATATATATATATATATATATATATATATATATATATATATATATATATATATATATATATATTTATGCTTTCTTTATGAATTTTGTGTATTTGAGAAACTTATATATTAAGAAAATAATTTAAAACATCTTTATTTACTGATTTATATGGAAAATTTGAGATTCGTTTGCAGTCAAAACAAATCAGTGTAGAAATTTGAACTAGCGCCTGAGACGTCATATTGGCGCCTGAGGTGCCACTTTTCATAGAGCTGGCGCAAGAAGTGTCGCAGGACGAAATGACTTAGGATGATTCAAATGGTGGTTTTTTATGGTTTTTTATGGGATTTTCTCCTAGAAACTCCCTAAAATCGACTTCTAAAGATATTTAAAAGGGCAAAGCGAAGGTAAACCCACCTTTGTTCAAATCTAATGGCTTCCCACTCTAAAGGTACCGCTAGATGTGGAATTTTCAATAAGAAGAAGTTCTTCAGTTTCAATGAGCAGAAGTTATACAATCACGTTCTTGTGAAGAAGAAACTAATCAAAAAGTGAGGCTTTGTCAATTGAGGATTCAACACACCGAATACTTGAGTGGAGGAGATTATTGCATAGAGATACTGAGAAGTATTTTGCTATACCACTGTCACTATAGTAGTTTCTGTGGTGAAGGAGTTTTACGCTGCTCTTCATGGAATTATCCAAGGAGTCATCTATGTTTGATGCATGTGGGTACAATTTACTCCTTCAAGGATAAACGTCATATTTATGATTGAAAGCATTCCTATCCCTACGAGAGATAATATGGATGAGATTTATCGATACCTTAATGATGAAGATGCAAATTGGGAGGCCAGAGATAATAGACATGTAAGTTTTTCTTCATCATTATTGAATCTTGCATCGAAAGCTTGACATTTTTTTATTGCATCAAAACTACTTCCTACTATGAAAATTAGTAAAGTGACGAAGGAAAGTGCGATTTTGAATTATTGTTTTCAAATCGAAAGACCTATTGATATTGGTGCTTTAATAGTAATGTTTATTTTGGGTTTAATCATCAATGAATCAAATTCTAGACTGGAACATCCATCTACCATATTCTTCCTACGTAACTAGTTGCAAGTTCCTTATTAAAGTTGGGATAAAGTGCTTCTTCCATGGAAGCCTATGGACCTAGAAGCTTATTGCAACTGTAGAGGAATTAGGGAAGAGAATGACATGAATATATTGATGGATTAATGGTCCCAAAATTCATTGTCTATTCAGCCTTACTTTAGTTCGAATGCAGTTTTGAAAATGATTAAGAAGTCAGAGAAAGAGGCACAGAATCTTATGCATTCAATTGGATATAACCTCAAGTTCTGATAGATCTAGGTGCTAAAAAATTTAGCATAACTTAGTTTTATCCCTCAGCAAGAAAGGAAATAACCTAATTCTTATGGCATCATCTAATACACCATCATATTTAAATGTAGCGCACAATTCTAGAAAATTGGCAAGATGTAAATTTGGATCTTCAGTTAGTGATCCTTCAAACTGATTATTTGATACCATTTGGACAATAGCGGGTTTAAGCTCAAATAAATTAGCCACTACAGTAGGTTTATGAATACTACAATGAAGTTCATCTACAGTAGGGTTGGCAAAATCTCTTAAAGGTCAAAACTCTTAATAAATTTTAGCATTTCGATTATTTTGGTTTGCCATTTCTATAAGCTTTTTGGATTTTTCAAAATTTATAATTTCTTTGATTTTTTTTTATTTTTTTAATAGTTCTTTCTAATTCAGAATCGTAGGACACTAGTCCTTCAGAACCTGAACTACGCATACACTAAGATGTAATAAAATAAAATTAAATAAACAAAACAAAATAAGATAAGATAAGATAACTTAAAGTTTAAATAAAAATTTCTAAAAATAGAAATTTACTTTTAAAATCAATTTCTCCCCGACAACGATGTCAAAAACTTGATCCTTGGATATTGCTAATATGCACAGTACAACAATAATTCAGATTATATTTCACTTATATTTCCTTACTTTGCAACAAAACAAAAAATTTGATCCTGAAGAAAAATTAGAATTTAGCTTTTAATTTATTTATATTGGATACTACGCAAGTATATGTATTGTTATCAAGTAATATAGGACATTTTGATTTAGACCTGAATATCGAACCCACAGGAAGAATACGCAATATGCACTATTGAACAATAAACTTTCTATTTTTAATAAAAAGATAATTATCTAAACTAAAGATGATTTTTGCAGTAATGAAAATTTAAATATTTTTGTTATTTTCAATATTTTGATAGAACAATAACAATTTAAAAAGATAACTAGAGTTTTTGTAGAAGAAAATCACTAAATATGAAAATACCTTTCTTCTTATTATGAATAAGTAATAAGTATATGAATTTTGTTGTGGAAGTATGCAAATTGTGTTGTGTCAAATAGAAGAATAATATTCTTTACCCTTACTAGAGATGCTATAAAGAACATTGGCTAATTTAAAGTTTGATAGTTTTGAAGACTGGCTAGGTATGGAAGATACTAGCTCTCACTCTAAAGTTCCCTTGATTCCCTCCACCTGGGGGCTAACATTTTTAATCAGAACCTAAAATAATAAACCAAGTTGGGGGCTTTAACCTGTCACTTTAAATTCCTCTAACTCTACACCCTTCAATGAATATTTCCCTATTTATTTGCACTCAATTATATGAACTACATTCTCATTCATACAACCTCATGTGATTATTTCCAATTGTTTACTGAGACAATATCAGCCCGGTTCTTACATGCTCTCACAACAAATTTTAACTTCTGGATTGACCAAATCAAGAATTAAATGAAGTGCATGGATTTAAATCATCACAACTTCTTCCATTATTGAAGATCAATACTTTACACAACTTTCATCTAAAACTTAATTACTTATCATTTTAAGAAGAAAGATAAAGAAAAATACTCATAATCCATGGAGAAAACAAAACCACACTTTAGTTTAAAAGAAGAAATCATTGTCAAACCAACAACAAGTCTCAATTAATACCAAAAGTAGTCTCAAAACTTAAAGATGAAAACTTATCTCATGTCCTCCACCAAACTCTTGAAATTCATTTGATTCTCTTCTTTTTAAAATCACTCAAAATAATATAATAAAAATGATAAAATAAATGTAAAAGTGGTGCCTGAAAATCTCTCCGAACTAACTCCCCAAATGAGAACTTTCAAAACTTTCCAATACTTTCAGGGCTCTTTTCTAAGTCCTCTCTTCTTTCTTTTATAATTTTCAAAAATGTGTCTTGGTTTCTCTTCAAAATATGTCTAGATTCGATGTATTTTCCCAAGAGATGAATCCTCTCGTGATAATTTTCATCCATAGAGCCAATGAGTGCCTCAAAAACCTCTTCAAAATTCGCAGAAACCGAATTTAATTGCCCAATAACTGCCACTGGCGTTTAAGCGCGAGGCCTCTAGTGCTTAGGCATGACCTTCTCTATTTAACCAGCGCTTAAGCGTTGGATCTGGTGCTTAGGTGCCAAAACTCTTTTGCACATTTTTCACATTTTTGCTCCAAATTTGATCCTTTTTCACTCCTTTAAGCATTTTTCACCCTTTTACCTGTATCTGCAAGAAAAACACAAAAATACCTTCCATTAAAGCACAATATCTCAAAAAAAGGTATAAAAATGTGTCTAAAAATACTATATATTTTAGGTGTATGAATTACCAATCCATGGGGAACATTCAAGAAGATGATAGTGAAGAAGATGTTTGAACTTGTTTAGTATGGAATTCATAGTTATATTTGTTGTTATGTGTTTGTACTGGATTTGATTTACTTCTATTGCAAAACCTTGAATGTAGTGTTTGTTAAATTTTTTATATTTAGTCTTCAGTGTCAGTTTGTTAGCTTTATTTTGACGCTGAATTAGATATATTGGCTTAAAAATTGTTAATTTGTAATAGTTCAGATTTTATATATAAATGTGAGTTTTGTGTTGTTTATGAAATTTTGTGTTGGAAATTTTTTTAATTATGAGTATAAGTGTTTAGCTGACGTGGTTTGGTACGCAGCAGATTTCAATGAAAATCAAAATCTGAAAATTTTTTGCTTTGCCGTCTGAAGTGCCAGAATGGTGCCTGAGGCGCTATTTTATAGAGAAACGGCGCAAGAGGCGCCAGTTTTCTGAAAACTCCCAAATCATTTTAGAACTTAAAAAATCTCCATTAAAACCCCATTTTTACTTCTTAGGTCGTCTCCTACCTTTAAACCAAGGTTGAAACTCAACTTATGGCTTCACATATGGTGGATTTGAGGAGATTTCAAAGCCTAAAGGTCTTGGACTTCATCTTCTCTTGGTAAGAGCATCATTTTAACCTAGAAATTTTTTATTTTCATCATGGATTTACCCTACATTTAGGAAATCTAAAAATGTGAAAGTTTTTTTAAGAAATTTAAAGAGAACCCATGGTGAAAAGCTTCTTACCAAATCTTCCTATATTTGGAGTTAGATTTTTGATATTGTGATTTTATTTGGATTTTATTTAAATTTGAATAGAGATTCTTATGGCACCATGAGTGAAGAGGGGAAAACCTATGGGAGATTTTGATGAAAGGCTATTTGTCAATTATAAAGCCCAAAATAACTATAATACCAAAATGAGCAAGAGGAAATTGATTCAGGAGCGAGCATTTTTTAAGCCGGGAGGAGAGATCGAAAGGTTAATTATTGCTCGGAAGTGGGAAACTTTCTGCTACTTCACTACAGTAGCCATTGTTCCAGTGATTCGATAATTCTAAGCTAATCTTTGAGTGATAATGGATGATCACATCTTTGATCGTGGTAAGCAAGTTGAGTTTACTCAACAAAGAATCATTGAATTTTAGTGACTGAGAAATGCATTTCATTGTGAGTTTGGTGCATTTGTGATGACTGATTCATCACTTGATGAAGTAATCGCCTTTCTTACTCATGGAAGAGGAGAATAGATAATTAAAAATAATCACAAAGTTAACTTTTCCACTTCTATGTTGAATGTTCAATCTAAGGCATGACATTACTTCCTCTCTATAAAGTTGCTTCCAACAAATCACCTGAGAAAAGTAACTAAGAAAAGAGCAGTGTTGAATTTCTGCATTCAACAATTGAAAGCAATGGATATTAGTGATCTTTTTGTGCAAAATGCTCAGAGCATTGCGAGGAGTGGGACAACTAGTGGTTTGGGATAACTTGCCATGATTTCCACTTTATGTGAACAATAAGGAGTAGAACTTGGTAGAAATGATTAAGTGTTGCAACCAATAAAACTAATTGGTAAACCCACTGTGCATAAATTTGAATCATTTCATGCATCTAGGAGTGGAATTAGTGATAGACCCTCCACATCAGTTGCAGGACCATCTACTTCTAGTTATGTTTTACTTAAGAATATTATGTAGCAATTAATGATTCAACAATCAGATCTCATAATCATGCAGAACATGATAGGAAGTATAGAAGCCAGAAATGCATGTAATGATGAATATGAGCAGAAAGGAGTTCAGCATGACATTGCATATGAGGAGCCAATGGTTAGATTTTTAAGGGGTGATCATAAATTTTTTTACATGCCACAGCTTTATGCCTTATGTGCATGAAGGATATGAAGAATAGGAAGAAGAAGATGAGGAAGAGGAGGAAGAGGAGGATGATGAAGAGTAAATTTTTATTTAGATTTTGTTTATTTTAATGTGTTGTTATTTGATTTGTTTTATTGTTGGTGGTCTGAATGGAACATTTATGTGTTTAATTTGTGGATTTGTGAATTGATATATGTAATAGTAAATGGTAAACTTTTATTTTTCAGCATTTTTAGTTGCTTTAGTTTACTGTTTATGTCTTTATTTTATCTTTACTTAGCAAATCTTTTGATATATTATATCTCATTCAATGCTTTAAAGCATGTACTTTTTAAGTTAGCACCTACAAAATATCAAGAGCCAAGTTTCATATTCAAAATCTTCTACATGTTAGTTTTATTTTTATGCATTTACTGTTTCTTTCACTTGTAAGTTTTTGTACTACATGCTTTACATATGTTTAAGAACCTAAGTTTGGGGGAAAGAAAATCAATTTAACATGAGAAGTTTAACTTTAAATAACTTCATTTTTCTTTGTAAATATTATGGTAAATTTAAGCAAAAATCTTTAATAATTAAGGTCAATTCTAGAGTTAGTATGAAAGAATAAGACTTTGTTTTTCTATTTAAAGTAAAGAAAATTGTATTTTTGAAGTATAACGAATCTTAGAGTTTCATTTAAGAATAAAAGAATAAGACTTTATGAAAAATCTTTAAAGATAGTATGAATTTACAAAGTGAAGGAAGGCAAGAAGTTTTGACTTCAAGAAGAGGATAGTGAAGTTCAAAATTATTAAAGACTATTCATATATAGTAATACTCACATAAAAAAGAAAATAAGAGAAAGTGTTGAAAAAGATCTTAAGGAAAAGAAAAATATAAAGATAAATAAAAAGAAAAGAAAAATCCGTGAGGAGAAGCTTGAGAAGATGCCTAATAAAAAATTGGCTTCACTTGAATCAACTTGAGAAAAAAAGCTTTATTACATTTTCTAAACTTGTATCTGAGTATTGGCATCCTTACTAGTAAAGTTTTCATGAAATCCTTTTTCATATGGATGTTCTAAGTATTTTTGATATGATAAATTACAATTCTTCTTGAAATGAATGAAGATTCAGAACACTTAAAGTTTATTACTAGATATTCTTATACTTTTAGTTTTAACCTAAGTTAATAAATGTTTTTCTTAAGTTATATTATTATATTTGTTAAAGTAAATTATAGCAGTTTACAAGTTAGTCTCTGTCATAAGTCATATTTTTATGAAGTAAAATGGTCACTTGAGGACAAGTAACATTTAAGTTTGCGAGATTTTGATACATCAAAATAATATACTATTTTATGTGCACATTTTATGCTTATTTTGGTGATATTACACTTTAAAGAAGGGTATTTTCATGCTTTAGTTGCAGGTATATCAATTTTAGGCATTTGGAGTAAAAAGAAGCAAAAGGGAGGAAATTTGGAGCCAAAAAGGAGAATTTTGAGTTCCTAGCGCCAGAGGCACCATTTTCTTGAGAGCTAGCTCGTGAGACGATTTTATAGAGAAGCAGTGGCAGAGGCACCAAAATCCAAAAAATAACACAGACTCCATTAAACGATGCTAGAGGCGCCAGAAGCGCCAAAATCCATAAAACAACACAGACTTCATTATGCTAGAGCCAAAGGTGCCAAACTGGTGCCAAAAGTGCCAGAGACAATTTATGATGGAGTAAGTCGGCTCGTAGCTATTTTTGAGTGGATTTTGAAGGCTTCAAAAATTTCAAACATCCCAAGGAGTGGTTTAATGCATCTAGACACTTTTGAAGGCTCTCTAATGAAGAGATATGTCTCTTGGATGAGGGGACTTATCTCTTGGTACAAAAAAGTGTGACTATTGGGGGGGAAAATTTGGAGAAAATTTTGAATTCCTTTTGGGCCTTAATTAAAAGAGGAGGGTTTAGAGAAGAAAAGTGGCTGAGGAGAGAGTGTCGTGAGATAGTGAGAGAGAGAGAGAGAGTTTGGTGTGAGAGAGAAGAGAAGGATTTTATTCTAGGGTTGTAAGAGGAGACGGAAGGTGAGAGATTTCTTCTACATTACACTTCTAAGAGAGAATTGAGTGTGATTGTAAAGAGAGAAAGTACTTGAAGGGAACTTCTAAGGATTTTCTTTGGAAGGAGTGTGAGATAAGCTGTGTTCTTTTCCTTATATGTTTTTTAAAACTGCTTTTATATATGAAATCTGTGTTTTGTCGTATCCTTCTCATGAATTTTTAGTAGTTTTTTTTTATCTTTCTCCCTACAATGAGATATGGTTTTGCAAAGAATTAGTTTTTTTAGAAGATTTTAAATTTCAAGAAATTGTGATGATTCTAACTCTGATCTTCATTTACTTTTTGATCTGACCAATTGAAAGGTTAAAATTTGTTAAGAAACATATGATCTGAAAGGGCAATGCTTTCTACAAAAGGTAAGAGTCACATTCAATTTCATGGATAAGAATGTAATCCATGGGGTTGCATGAAAATAAATAGTAAAATATACTTTGATGGGCACAGAATTTGAGATTTTAAGGTGACAGATTAAAATCCATAGTTTGGTTTAGTTGCTTGCCCTAAGGCGAGGGAGAAGTGAGAGTTCTAGAGTCAGAGGCAGTATCCTCTCAACATGACCATGAATTTAAGAATGAAACTCTGGATTAATTAATGTTTTTTATGCACTCTCAGAGGGTAAAGAATAGGATTGCTCTGATTTGGCACAATACAATTTCATATGCTTTTTTAAATGATTTTAATTTCTTCATATTCCATAAACTCATTGTAAGAGAAAGGATGTTTTCTTAAATTTGAACTCTTCCTTTCAAAACTCTTTTTAGTCTCTATAAGTTTACTTTTGAAGTTTAGCATTTAATTTAGCTAACTTAGTCCTTTTAACTACATTTCATTTAGTGCACATTAAATCTACTTTTGATTTGATTTACTTACTTAAGTTTTATATGAATAGTGTGTTTGTCAGTATAGCGATAAGAATTTCTAACTCCCTGTAGGATTGATGCTTTGGACTCCATTAGAGCCCTTTATTACTTTAGTGATACATATACTTGTGTTATTATTATAGGTTTGGTAGCTTAGAGATTTTAAAAGATAAAATTATTTTACGGAATTTATTTTTATTAGATTGAACTGCATATTTATTATTAGTGCTAGCCGACCGCGCATCAAGAAGTAAAGTTAAACTTTGAAAAAAAAATTTCTTCCTCCCCCTAAGCTTGAGTTTTTAAATATTTTATAATCAATTCTATAAAATATAACAGAAAGAAAAAGTAAAAACTTAATCTACTAGCTACTACAACATTCTATCAAATTTATATGCTTGCATAATCAAGATAGAATTATTGCAAGAGAAAATAAATATAGCCTAAAACATGCTAGAAATAATATTAAACTAAAAGAAAGTATATTAACTTTGAAATTTTTTTTCTTCCTCCCCCCAAACATGATTTTTAATATGTATTTCATTCCGTACAGAAAGTTGTCGGCACTATTTTTGGTGTGGGGTTTGCCCGTAAGAAACTGTCGGTCATCGGAATTAAAATCCCGTTGCCCGCTTCGGAAGGACGTTTAAAAATTTTAGTTTTGAAAAAGATGAAGTCAAACTAACCCCATAATTTTCATAGTTTAGATGAAGGAGCGCTTTTATCTCAAATC
>NEWO01000624.1:31959-65026 GCA_003013225.1 Phalaenopsis aphrodite
TTCTAATTCTCTAAGACTAGTCAATAGGAAAGTCCTATGGCTAGACCTAGGCTACCAAAGAAGTTTCTAGACCTCAACCAAAAGTGAGGTCAACAAAAGTATAACCATGAAGAAAAATCACAGCCCAGAAGTGCAATCAACTACGAGCGTCTGTCAAAGCATTTTTAAATACACTTATAACAAAACAGTGTGCAGTATACAATAAATCTAAACTAAACGTGCCAGAATGAAATTGAACTAAGGAAAAGTATAACTAGCATAACATGTATCATCATAGGAATATATATTGAAGTGTTTCCTAAATGCACTATTTTGTTGTAACATAAACAAAAACACAAACACACTTGATAAATGAGGTTCATTCTTCCCTTAAATTATCGCATCTCACTACCATACTTACAATTTCTAATGAAATCACTAAGATAAATTAAGTACTTTAAATTTTTTTATATAGTCAATCCTTATGGATATAATTATCCCTCATATATTGGCTCTAGAGCACCAACCTATAGCATCACCTTATCCTGATAAGTATGGACATCTAACAGTTATAAGGATAGTGTAAGATCATCTACATGTTGCTCATCAAGTAGGTTCATGACTCTGTTGAATGAAAACATGGTCAAAGAAAGGAAGGAACAAAATTGAGATGGAACAAACACTGTCCAAACTCAAGATGTCTCTTGTAAAACTCAAGTCCGGTTGAGACCCGAGACATTGTGAACTCGTCAAGCCAACAACTACAAGAGAACATATAAATGTCTAGCCTTAATAAGGAGTTAGGAAATCTCCTCCCTCATGACACACAAAAAGATCAAATCAATCCACAAATAATCTAAATATCCACCAACTCCAATCAAACTGATCAATACAGTATGACACACAAAGATTAAATCAATCCACAAAAAATCCAAACATCCACTAAAATCAATCAAACTGATCAATCCACACTAAAACAAACATAGCACACTACAAAAAATTACAACTCACAAACACACTAGCAAAGTTAACCACTGGTTGCCTCCCATGAAACGCTTAGTTTAACTTCATCAGCCCGAAAAAAGATTTTTCCAGATTAAAATTCCTTTTAAGTAATCCTTGATCAATCACTCAATCTTTTCTAGATCCTAGGATTCCTACTAAATATTCAAATTTTAGTTTTTTTCTATCAACTTTTCCTTTTCAGATTGATTTAGATTATTATTCCTCATATTTCTCTCTAAATCCAATATTCTTCTAATGATTTTCTCAATTTGCATATTAATATCATCCTTATAATTTATAATAAATGGGACTCTATATAATAATTCAAGATCTCCTAAATTTTGGATCGGATTCTCTTTAAATGATTCAGACTCTAGATCAAATTCTATTAGATTACTCTTGCCTCAAGTGATCTTCTAATTCTTCTTCTTTGGGCTGAAGAAATAGTGGAGGTCGTTTTTCTATATTTATCTTGGTTGATTAAATAGGCTTCTCTAATTCCTTAGGAATTTCTTCCATTGGTCATTCAATCTCATTTTCCTCTTTTCTCAACTCAATGTTCTTTAGAACCATATCCTCCAATTCTCTTCCACTTCTTAGTTGGATAGCTTTATCTTGCCCACTATTCTTCTCCTTAGGGTTTATCTCAAGGTCACTAGGTAAAATCGCTAGAGGATAAGTGTTAATTGAATTAATAATCTGCCTAAGTTGGTTTTTTATAATCCTTATTATAGCCTCTAAACTTTCTAGCTGACTCTCCATTTAAATAATAACCTCTTCTAATAACTCCTCATTTTGTGGGTTGAAGTTAAATCTATGAGGAAAAGAAAGTTCAATGTTTAAATTTCCATGGTTATTCCAATTAGATGCCCGATTAAATTGATTATCTTACCACAGTTGGTTTTTTCCTCCAAAATTGTTATTCCAATTAAATTTCGAATGATTTTCCAACCTGGGATGTATTAATCAGAATAAGGATCATGTATCCCATGGCTAGTTTCAGAAGAGATAGTTTTAATCAATTGTCCAAATGAATTTTCCTTAATAATTAGGGTTCCTTGAGGATAATTTTCTACATATTGATCTAACTTTCTCGCAATATTCACAACTTGAGAAGTTAAAAAAGTCGGCATATCTTCATGAAAATTAGCTATCTTCTTGTGGTTTACTTTATCCAAACGATTAGCATTATAATCCATAAATGTTAAAGAATTTAGAATTGATTTATATTTCACACATTATGGGTTCTATGCAAGTGCATGTATTACTTCAAGTAATATGGGGCTTTCTTTAAAGCTCTAGTATCAGTCCCATAGAGAAGCGAGGTAAGAAATCCCTTAAGCTAATTCTAGTCTACTACTATTAGGTCTTTCTTTGGAATTTTGAAAAGTTTGATTTTCCAAAATTTACTAATTTATAATAAAATTAAATTTAAATAAATTAAATAAAAAACTAATCTAAGGAGACTGGTTAAATTTTGAAAATTTCTTATATGATCAAATTACATTTCCCCTTATGATGAGATCATAATCAATGTAGAAATCAGATTTTTAAAGGCTTAAATGTAGTTTTGTGACAAATAGGACTATACATATTCTTTACACTCTTTCAAGCGCATAAAGAACATTAGCTAACCTAAAGTTAAGTTCATAATTGATATAGTTATGTTGGGTAGGTTCTAGCCTGCCACTTCCAGATTACCCACTGTGCCCTCTCTATAGGACTAACTAGGCCCCAAATTTTGAACTAAAAATCAAATTAGTGAAAGTTCTAGCCTATAACCCTAGAATCATCAATTCCATGCCCATCAAAACTTATCTCCCTATTTATTTGCACTCCCACTGAACTAATTCTCCTCCAATCCTAAGGGTTAATTTGGTATTCACTAGTTTTGTGAAATAATTGTCCTCCTGGATCCTTATGTTTTGCAACAGATTTTAACATTACAAATAACTAGCTTGCAAAGTAAAGTAAAAAATGTTGAAACTACCATCATAATTTTGGAATGAAAGATATATTCAAACCATTCTAATCCCACACATGATTTTCTCTCATTACAAGGAGAAAGAGTAAGGAAAACTAATCACTAGGAATGGAGAAAACACAATAGAAAAATTCATTTAAATCATATTGAATTTTCTATTGTGTTTCTTCCTTTGGATTCTACGGTGTTATGATTTAAATACATGCCTCAACCCAACATAAATACACAATAGAAAGAGCACTATATCTCAAACTCTGTATCTATCCCGAAGAAAAAATTACGACTTGAGGGTGAGACTCGATCAAATAAACTAAGAAATATACATTGGTTCACCATAAATACATGCCTCGACCAAAATTGAACCAAAAATTGTTTCACCCCCATTCCACTTTGATCCAAGCTATTACACAAGGCAACCTTCAATTGAATTCTCTAAAATCAACCCTAACCTCTTTGAGCAAGGTTGTAACCCCTCCCTGGTTGGTTGACCACCTAGGTTATTGGAAAACACCATGGTCGAGAAGAACACATTGGCCAAAACACAAAATTCAAACTCCCTTGTGTGGCTCAGTTAATTTGGTCACTTGCCTTCACCTCACCTCCACCTAAGCTCCCTCTTGCACCCAATATCCAACCCAATTGGCTACCCTTGGCTCTTCTATTTAAACACTCTCTCATAGTCAAATGGAACACATGTAAAAACCTTGGTGAAGCCCTACCAAAATCACTTCAAACCTGTCAGCACTAAAAAGTTGAGGAGTTGCCCGTTGGAAGCTGTCGGCCTGCAGAATCTAAATTTTGTCGCCCGCTTCAGAAAGGTATTTAATTTAAATATATATATTTATAGTTTAAAAATATATGAAATCAAACTGACCCCATACTTTTCATATTTTAAATGAAAGAGCACTGTACCTCAAACCCTGTAACTATCCCGAAGATAAAAAACAAGATTTGAGGGTGAGGCTCGATCAAATAAACTAAGAAATATATGACATTTGTTTGGTCTTCAAAATCATTTTATACCAATAATTTACCCTATTTATTATTAATAATTATATAGGGTTTATATTAAGTTGGGTTTGGAAAAGCTTCCTAAAAGGGCAAGCCTCTATAGTTAATTACATCTTACATAACCGAAGTCACCTAAGAAAACTCTCGATAAAAATCAGAGGATAGTATCTTCAAGAAGTTCAAAAGGAATAGGAATTTTCAACGAGATTAGACAAAGAGGTGTGAAAGGGGAATGACTCAAATTTGGAACATTTATTGTAGAATCCAAAGGAAGAAAGAACTACGGGTTGTCATAAATTCTGAGGAGAACCTCGGTGACTTCCCAAGCTATCCTACGGTTTGGCTTCAACTTAGAGGAGAAATATTTAAATGTTTCATCCTGCCAAATTTTATTAATTAAGGCTTATATTTGTGTAAGAAGATCACACAAATAGCCTAGAAGATGTTAGGATTTAGGTCGTGACAGACTACAACCTCGGAATCCTAAAGCAGGTTAGGGCATAAATTGTATAGCAGAGCTATATAAAGGCCTAAAGATAAATAGAGGATTTATTTTACATAAGAAAATAAACTCAAATTCCTATGGATTGTTATTTAATTTTAAGGAAAAATATGTTGTTTTACTTCCTCTTGTTGTTTGTAGAACGTTGTCGTAGAATGTCGCCTGCAGGAAAGCTTCATGTTTCTTGATGAAGTAGCAAGTTTTAGTTTTCTAATGTGTCAAGTCATGATGTCAAATCAAATATCCCTATGGTTATGGTTCTTTGAATGTTATGGGGGCATATTAAAGTTGATTAGGGTAACACTGGTTAGGATCCTACGGTTCCCTCGTTATGGGGACAGACTAAAATCCCCAATTTGGTCCTATCATTTGGGTGTTGAAGCGTAGATGTTAGCCCTTCGGTGAGGGGAACGTGGGAGCTCCGAAGTGAGAGCTGGTATCCTCCAAGCCTAGCCGCAGATTCAGTAAATAAGCATAGGATTAGTCAATTCTCTTTATGCCTGGACCAAAGGGTAAAGAATAGGTATGCTCCTATTGGCACAATACAATTTGAACGGTTCACTTTATCCATTCACTATAAATTCTTGATAAGGAGAAGGTTCAATAATTGCATAATCAAGGAAATCAATTACAAATTCAAGGAAATCAATTACAAAATCAAGGAACTGCTATTAGGAATATTGAAAATCAGTTAGGGCATATCGCTATTGCACTTAGTAACCAAACATTAGGAACTTTTCCTAGTACTGTGGAACAAAATCCTAAAGATCAAGGAAAAGAACAAATCAAGGTGATACAATTACAAAGTGGAAAAGAATTGGAAACAATAGTACAGAAAGAAATGGAAACTGAAAAAGAGAAAGTGGATACTGAAAAAGAAAAGGATCATGAGTACCCAAATTTAGAATATTCACTTACACCAATGAAAATTACTGTGGAGAAACCTCCACCACCGTTTCCTCAAATATTGAAGCAACACAAACAGAATAAAAAATTTTCCATGTTTTTAGAAATTCTTAAGAAGTTAACAGTAAATATTCCCTTCGTAGAAGCTTTAGAGCAAATGCCCAATTATGTAAAATTTATAAAATATATTCTGAACAAGAAAAGAAAGTTTACTAATAACAAAACTGTTGCACTTAGCAAAGAGTGTAGTGCAATTATTTAGAAAAAGCTTCCTGAAAAATTAAAAGATCCTGGCAGTTTCATTATATCGTGTGTTATCGGTAAATTTTTTTTGCAAGAGCTTTATGTGATTTGGGAGCCAGTATTAATCTTATGCCTCTATCAATTTTCAAAAGATTAGGTTTAGGAGAAGTCTCACCTACTTCTGTAACTCTTCAGTTAGTGGATTGTTTAGTTACATATCTTAAAGGAGTTATAGAAGATGTGTTAATAAAGGTTGATAAATTTATCTTTCCTGAGGATGTCATTGTTTTAGATATGGAGGAAGATAAAGAAATACCTATCATTTTAGGGAGACCATTTTTAGCTACTGGAAAAGCTATGATAGATGTTCAAAAAGGAGAATTAACGATGAGAGTTAACGATCAAGAAGTGACTTTTAACATTGTGAAATCTATGAAATACCCAAATTAGTGAACATCTATTGAATGAACATTTTAAAGAACATTTTGAAGAGAAAGAATAATTTGAAGAAAATGATGAAGTTATTTTGGACGAATTAGAAAATGAAGAATTAGATTATGTTCAGGAAAGGTTTGAGATGCTATATATTACAGAAAATGCTGATAAGAATCTATTTCCGTCAATTATAAAACCACTTGAACTTGAGTTGAAAATATTTCCTGGCCAATTGAAGTATGTGTTTCTGGGAGACTCATCTACATTATCTGTTATTATATCTTCAGAATTAAATGATTTGCAAATACAAAGACTGTTAGATACAATAAAAAAATATAAGAAAGCTTTTGGTTGGACCTTAGCTGATATTAAAGGGAATCAGTCCTTTGATCTGTATGCACAGAATTATATTAGATGAACAATATAAACCAAGAGTTGATCCACAAAGGAGATTAAATCCAATGATGAAAGAAGTAGTTCAGAAAGAAATTTTGAAATGGTTAGACACTGGAATTATATATCCTATTTTAGATAGTGCGTGGGTAAGTCCATATCTTTGTGTTCCTAAGAAAGGAGGAGTGACTGTTACAACAAAAGAAAATAATAAATTAATACCTATTAGACAATTTACTAGGTGACATATTTGCATTAATTATAGAAAAGTAAACACTGCCACTAGGAAAGATCACTTCCCTTTACCCTTATTAAACCAAATAGTGGATAGACTTGCTGGGCACAAATATTTTTGTTTTTTAGATGGATATACCAGTTACCATCAAATTCCTATTGCTCATGAGGATCAAGAACATATAACAATTACTAGTCCTTTTGGAACTTTTGCTTTTCGAAGAATGCCTTTTGGATTATGTAATGCACCTGTAACATTACAGAGATGTATGATGTCTATATTTAGTAAGTTAATTGATGATGGATTGAAAGTATTTATGGATAATTTCTCTGTATTTGGAACATCATTTGACGGAAGCATAAATTATCTTGAAAAAGTTTTGGAGTTATGCGAAAGAACTAATTTGGTTCTAAATTGGGAGAAATGTCAATTTATGGTTGCAAGAGGAATTGTGTTAGTGCATAAAATGTTGGAAGATGGTATGGAAGCAGACCCTGCAAAAATTCAAGTTTTATCTAAACTAACACCTCCTACTAATGTAAGAGAGGTTAGGAGTTTTCTTGGACTTGTTGGTTTTTACAGGCGTGTTATTAAAGATTTTTCAAAAATTACTAAACCTCTATGTCAACTTTTAGAAAAGGAAAAGAAAATTGAATTTACTGAAAGCTATTTAAATGTCTTTTAGTTATTAAAAAAAACAATCACAACACCTATTATAGTTTCACCTAACTGGGAGAAACCATTTGAATTGATGTGTGATGCTAGTGATTATGCTATTGGAGCTGTCCTTGGACAAATATACAAAAAGATTTTTAAAGTTATATACTAAGCTAGTAAAACTCTTATTGATGCACAAATTAACTATATTGTTACTGAAAAAGAGTTACTGGCCATGGTGTATGCTTTAGACAAATTTAGATCTTATTTAATTAAAGCAAAATAAGTTGTTCACACTGATCACTCTGCTATTAAATATCTGATGCAAAAGAAGGATGTCAAACCAAGGTTAATTAGATGGATACTCTTGATGCAAGAATTTGATCTTGTGGTTATTGATAGAAAGGGAACTTATAATCAAATTGCTGATCATTTGTCAAGATTAGAAAATCAAGAATTATCCGACACTGACAATGAAATTACAGACAGTTTCCCTGATGAACAACTTTATAATATTAATGAATGGAAATTACCATGGTATGCTGATATTGTTAACTATATTGTAAGTGATATTTTGCTACCTATGCTGACATTGCAACAACAAAGGAAATTCATTCATGATGCCAAAGCATATTTTTGGGATGAACCTTATTTATATAAACAATGTAAGGATCTTATTATGAGGAGATGTGTACCTTATGAAGAAACTGAGCTAATCATTCAGAAATGTCAGGATTTTGAATTTGGATGACATTTTGGGATTGATAAAACTGCTTATAAAATTTTACAAGCTGGATTTTATTGGCCTACTATTTTTAGAGATGTTTATAGATACATAAAAACTTGTGATCGATGTCATCGAGTAGGCAATATATCTAGAAGAAATGAAATGCCTCTTAATTTCATGTTGGAAGTTGAGATCTTTGATGTTTGGGGATAAGATTTCATGGGACCATTTATTCCTTCATTTGGGAACTTATACATATTAATTGTAGTAGACTACATTTCAAAGTGGAAGCACAAGCTTTACCTTGTTATGATGCTAAAAGTGTTTCAAGATTTTTGATGAAAAATATTTTCACTAGATACGAAATGCCTAGAATGATTATCACTTATGGAGAATCCCATTTTAGGAATAAATACATTCAGAGATTAGAAGAAAAGTTTAATATTATTCATAGAATCTCTACTTCCTATCATCCTCAAACCAGTGGGTTAGCTGAAGTTTCTAATAAAGAGATTAAACAAATACTCGAAAAGACTATAAATCCTAGTAGAGTAGAATGGTCCACTAGACTAGATACCGCATTATGGAATTACAGGACTCCTTATAAAACTTCTATTGGAATGACTCTTTACTGACTGATTTTTTAAAAGACTTGTCACTTACCAGTAGAATTGGAGCATAAAGCATATTGGGCAATTAAAGAATTCAATTATAATTTGAAAGATGCTGCTAATAAGAGATTGTTACAATTAAATGAATTGGAAGAATTAAGAAATGAATCTTATGATAACGATAGAATTTATAAGGAGAAATTAAAGTTATGGCATGATCGGAAGATTAACTAAAAGAACTTTGAACAAGGATAAGAAGTTTTGCTGTACAATACTAGGCTGAAGTTATTTTCTGAAAAATTGAAGTCTCGTTGGTTAGAACACTTTCATGTGAGTCAAGTTTATACTTACGTAGCTATTGAAATTGAATATCAGAAGACTGAAAATAGATTGAAAGTAAATGGACACAGATTAAAACCGTATTTTGAGGGTAAAAGACCAAATTTTAAAGGGGTTTTAATGATCAGTCAACCTGAACAAACCTTAATAGGTCAGGCTGATGACGTTAAACCAAGCTCTTTATGGGAGGCAAACCATAATTATCTTTATTTTTATTGTGATTATAGTAGTTTTATATGAAACTATCGTTTGTTTGTGGAAGTATTGAGCTCTACTACTCTTATTTACCCTTGAATTATCATAAAAATTGGATTCATAAAGAAAAATTAGAATGCATTCGGACCAGAGCGAAACTGTACAATTTTTGCCTTGGGCGCCGATGGCGCCATCGACACCGCCAACAACGCCCTCGACGCCGTTGACGACGAGACCGGCGGGATGGCAGTTTTTGGGCAGGAGTTACCCCTTTTAAACTCCTAAATTTGATTCATAAGTTCATATTTTCCCTAAAAATGAAGTGAAACTCCACCAAATTCATTCATATGGCGTCTGATTCCCCTGATAATCTCAGAATGCGAGTTTTCAACCAGAGAAAGTTCATTAGTGTGGAAGCACAGCGAATCTTCAACAACGAACTGGCGAAGAAAAGATTAATCATGGAACGAGGATTCATAAATCGCAGATTGAATAATCCCTCTACGACAATTGAAGAGATGATAGTGCGGCAAAGGTGGGAAGTGTTGTGCAATACTACCGCAACCGTGGTTGTTTTTTTGGTGAAGGAATTTTATGCAAATGTGCATGGAATCAACCAGGGAGTCGTTTATTTGCAAGGTAGATGGATAAATTTTACTCATGCATGGATTAATGAATTAGAAATGATCGAGAATGTTCCTGTCTGCCATTATTCCAACTTTATCCCGACAAGAAACCAGATGAATGAGATTTACCAATATTTAACGGACAAAACTGAAGATTGGGAAATGAGAGAAAACGGGTATGTTAGTTTTTCTGCGACACTCCTAAATCCCGTTTCAAAGCACTGGCACTTCTTCATTTCTACAAAACTGTTACCGACAATGAAGATTGGTAAAATTTCTAAAGAAAGTGCTATTTTGAATTACTACATCCAAATGGGACTGCAGATCAATATTAGATCAATAATTTTGAAGTCAATTTTGGGCTTGATCATTCATGGATCAACTTATGGGCTTGGACACCCTTTCATAATTTGCTCACTTTGCAGTTAATTCCAAGTATCCTATGAAAATTGGGAAAAGGTACTTATACCTTGGAAGCCTTTGGACCCAACTGAGAGATTCCCAGCCTATGAAGATGAAAATGACATGACTATTATGGTGGATCAATCATCTCAGAATTTACTGCTGATTCAACCTTTAGTTTTAGACAAGACTCTGGTGATCCTACGTAGAATCAAGAAATTGGAGGAGGTACAAAATGTCATGATTGCAATTAATAATATCTCTAATTTCCTCGATCATCTAGACTGAAGGATGAAAGAACATTTTTCTCACTCTGGACATATAGAAGATAGTTTGATACGACTAATGAGGAGGATGAAATTGATAGAAGAGGATTCTACTGAAGAATTTCCATACCGACCGTTCTATAACCTCTTCGTTCATGTGCAATCAATGGGTGATCTCAGAGGAGAATCTAGCACTGAACCTGAAGAATAGTAGATTTATATTGCTACCTGTATGTCTATGTATGTAATTTGATTTGAATTTTACATTTTCTTTTCTTTAGAATTTTGTTTTTAGATCTTTATATAGTTGAGACCTAGCATAGGATGTTTGTTTTCAGCATTTTGAGTGTTGTGGCTTAGATTGTGAAGCTGAATTAATGTATTAAGGTTGAGACAATACCAAACTTAGGTGTGTTATGTAAAGTGTATTGTAACTCTTAGAATTTCTATATAATTATGATGTTTTGTGTTGTGAAAGGTTATTTGTGATAAGTACATCATTTAATCACTTGAAATTATGTCTATAATGATTGAACGGATGTCGTTGAGGCTTGAAATTGATTGAAATCACAAAAATCTGGGAATTGAACCAAATCAATAGAGCCCGCCGACGGCGCCCTCGACGCCGCCGACGACAGACTTTTCCCGAGACTTAGGATATAATTTTAATAGAGCGCGCTGACGGTGTTGAATACTCTGGTGAGGGAGAGATCCTAAAAACACACCTTTAATTGCAATTTTGACCAGTCAACCGCCACTATTCATCATCCACTTCCTTTGAAAAATGTAATTTTTGACCTAGGGCTTGAGAGATCTTGGATTGGGAGGCAATTTCAAGGCATTTAGACACTAGATTTGATCATCTCTAGATAAGAGCTTCACTTCAAACTAAAAATAGTTGATTTTCACCATGGATTTTTTTCCACATTGAGGAGATCCGAAAAATTTGAGGATGTGAAGAAAATATTGGGAAGAAATTCATGGAACTTAGTGATGAACTTTTAGAATTACTCTTGGAAGCTATTATTTGCATATTTGAATTACATGAATGTGAAGAAAATGTTGGGAAGAAATTCATGGAACTTAGTGATGAACTCTTAGAATTACTCTTGGAAGTCATTATTTGCATATTTGAAGTATATTTTGGAATTTTTCTATGATTGTGATTAGATTGAAATGGCTCCACGACAAAAGAGATGGCTTGAGTTCAACGAGTCTCGCTTCTTCAATGCGATAGCTCAATCAAGATTTACTTCAGTATTTAAAGGAAAGAACTGTATACAAGATCGAGTTTTTGAGAGTCCGGGAGGAGAAATTGAACGAGTTATTATCGAGCGGAGGTGGGAAAACTTCTGTTACACCACCAATAAGGCTGCTGCTAATATTATGAAAGAATTCTATGCCAACGTGTTCTATTCTAAAGACAGAATTGTTCAAGTGTGGGGATTTCCTGTGAATTTAATGACACCCCCATTAACACCTTTTACGAAGTCCCAGACTCTTATAGCTATCATTATGAATCCTTCAGTACTATGGAAGGCCCCTTGAATGATGTGATTAACTTTCTCACTGATGGGAAAGGAATGTGAAAGATTAAACAACATGAATGCATAAATTTTTCTACTTCCATGTTAAATACCACCTCTAAAGCGTGACACTATTTTATTTCCTCTAGTCTATTACCGACTTATCACCATAATGAGGTAACTAGAGATAGAGCTATTCTAAATTTCTGTATTCAAAATAATAGAAATATAAATGTAGGAAGAATTATTTTTAAGAATATATTGACTAAGGCAAGAAGTGAAACAAGTGAAGGTCTAGGACATCCTGGTCTTATTTATGCACTTTACTAACCTTCTGAAGTGGAAGCTGGAGGTGATGAGGAATGGGTTTACCTTATGAAACCCATTAGTAAAGCTAATTTAAAAACTTATGAATCCCATGAAAAATGGAGAACTGGAAGTAGGAGTCAAGAACCTTCTACTAATAGAGATGTCCCCTCTTCAAATTATGACCTTGCAGTGAAAGAGCTGACCTTTCAGTGAAAGAGTGTAGAATTAATAAATGAAAGGATTTGAGGTTTAGAACGTCGACGGGATTATGACAGTGAGTACCTTCAAATGCATTCAAATTTTGAGATAGCTTATTATGAAGCTCAGGCCCAGCACTACAAAGGTGAGCCTGATGTTACTTTTTCTGGATGCCCCTGATATACTCGGTATCAACCCAGTCCACATACTGATCAAATTTTGATATCTGAATGTAATTGATGTACTTGTGATTTTATTTTTATAATCTTTTGTAATAGAAATGGATGTTTTGTGTGTATTTGTACTTTAATTTTTATTATTATGTTGTATTTGGATAATTTTTAATTTTTGTTATAAATTTAGTGTGGTAGTTAAAATTGCATGTGTATTATAATGGATGTTGATTAGTACTTTGTGAATTGTAATGTAATGTGATTTTTATTTCGCATTTTAATTGTCATTTTTTGTTTAGTATTGTGTTTATGTTAGTGAATTATTGTGTTTGTTTAATGTTTTAGTTTAGTACTTATTTCAAAATTTCATTACCCAACAACCTCTCTAATGATTTATATGTGTAGAAAGCTCCTAATGTTACAGACCAGGTGAAGTAGAAATTTTGAGAATGACTGCAAAAATTTTAGAATGATGAAAATGCCTAAAATACTAAAGCATGATTTATATTTAGATGTTTTTCTTTCCACCTGTATCATTTTATATTGCAAAATTTAAGTTTGGGGAGGGAAGAAAAAGATTAACTATTAGATGTCCTCTATTTCAATATTTTCAAAAATTATTAATATGATTTTATGTAGTGAATTTAATTCAGGTAACTATATTTTGTATTTATTTAAAAATTATGGTTGATTTAAAGAAATATTTTTGTAATGAAAATTAATTTTGTAGATTAAGAAATTTAGTATAAGAGAATAAGACTATAGTTAACTATTTAAAGTAAAGGAAATTATATTTTGAAGTATTAAGAATCTGAAAATTCATTTGAGAAGAAATGATTGGGGCTCAATGATGTAAAAGCTATGAAATATTTATAAGGTAAGGGAATGCTTTGAGTTTCAAATTTAGGGAAAGAATTGTGATGTTCAAAATAATTAAAGGCTATCCAGATATAGTAATCCTCACTTGAAAAAGGATAAAGAAAGGATTGACAACAATCCCTAAAAAGAAAAGGAAAATATATATGATTGAAAGCAATCCAAATCAAAAAGAGAAAAGAAAGAAAGAAAAAAAAATATGAAAGTGAGGAGAAGCTTGAGGATATGCCTAATTAAAAATTGGCTTCACTGGACCTACCTAAAGGGAAAACCTAAATCCATTCCTGAACTTATATCTATGAAATAAATCTTTTACTAGTAGTGTTCTCGTGAAATTCCTATCCTTTGAATATTCTAAGTGACTTAATATTTCAACATATAGTCATTCTTGAAATGAATAGAAGACTAGAACTCTTAAACATGATGACTAGATAATCTTGTAGCTACAGAGTTAATTTAATTACTTGAATTTTTTTTCTAAAAATCTCACTTTGGTATTTATCTAAATCAAACTTATAGTATTTCTGAATTAAAACTTTACAAGAATAGATCATAACTTTTACATAGTACTAAAATTACTTGAGGAAAAGTAATAGTTAAGTTTGGGGGATTTTGACCAAAGGAAAATATGTTGAGGTTTTCATACCTATTTTACACTATTTTTAATGATATTGCACTTTAAAGAAAGGTACTTTTGATGTTTTGTTGCAAGAATGATGAATTAAGCTCGGCAGTTATGTCCAACAATGCATTGGATGACGACAAATTTTGGAGGGGTGCTTATGCAACTCTTGGGAAAATTAATCCACAACTTTAAAAAAAGATTTTGGCAAAAAATAGAAGAGGTCCTAGATGTTAGAAAGTTCCTGAAGGTTAGAGAGGTTCCTTTAGTGTATAGAGAATTTACTTGAGTGTCTAAATTATGAGGAATTCTTCGAGAGATTGTAAGAGTTGAGGGAAAGTGAGAGATTTCTTCCTCCTTGCGACTTCAAAGAGTAATTTTGTGTGCTGTAAAGAAAGGAAGAGGTTCAGAGGAACTTTGAGGAGTTTTCTAGGGGAGAAATTAGAGATAAGTTTGTTTAATTTTTGTAGTTTGTATGACTTTACTTTTATATATGAATTTCAAGTTTTGTTGTGTTTTCCCCATGAGATCTGAGTAGTTTTCTCTGTCTTTCTCCTTGTATTGAGATTTGTTAAATGGTGATTTGAATTGGTTGAGCCATGAAAATGAATTTGTGATGATCTCTTCACTTTGATCTTAATTTTCTTTCAATATGGCCAATTGATATGTTAAAATATATTGAGTTTTACAACTAAAGTGAAGATTACATCCAAGATTCAAGGAGGTCAAAGCCATTGGATGTTGGGTGCAAATAAATAGGGAAATAAAATTATCGTGCGTAGAATTGGAGATTTTAGAGTGACAGACTAAAATCCCCAATTCGGTCCTATCGTTTGGGTGCTGAAGTGTAGATGTTAGCCCTCGGGCGAAGGGAACGTGGGATTTCCAAAGTGAGAGACGGTATGCTCCCAGCCTAGCCGCAGATTCATTAAACAAGCGTAGGATTAGTCAATGTTCTTTATGCCTAGACCAAATTGTAAAGAATAGGTATGCTCCTATTTGGCACAATACAATTTGAACTGATTCACTTTATCCATTCACTATAAATTCTTGACAAGGAGAAGGATGTTTTCTTATATATTAAATATCACATTAAAAACCTTATTAGTATAATTAGTTATTTAAGAGTTATTAAAATTACATATTTACTTCAATTATCTATTAGTGACAGTTAAGCATTTCGAATTCCATTGTTGTGATTAAGTATTACTTTTCTAAAATTTTAGTTCGTAGTTCTAATATTACTCTCTGTGGGATCGATATCTAGGACTCCATTAGAGCCCTATATTACTTGAACGATACGTATACTTGCATTGATAAGTGTGACTTTAAAATTATTGAATATTTTATACATACATCTTTATCGAATCTATAACTGTTATTAAGTTTTTGGTGCAGTTGCTGAGGAATTAAATCTTTTTGCAGCAGTATTAAATACTTATATTTTTAAGCATATACAAAGTCGCTGTCAGCTTTTAAAAAGGAAATTGAACTTATGATAAAATTTGGGCTAATTGAATGTTGAATTTGGTTTAGGAGGATTTCATGAGGGATTTGGCAAAAATTCAAGTGATTTTGACTTGAATTGGTAAGCTAATTTGGTTGATTTGGGCATATGGTTAAAATTGGGTCTTTCTTTTTTTTGAATGAAATTGGGCTTTAAATTGGATGAATTTAGGCTTGAATTTTATTTATAATAGGATTGGGGATGTTGAATTTTGGTTTAGAATTGAAATTGGGCAAATTTGGGTTAATTGGGCCAAGATTAGGGTTAATTTCGGGACATTTGGGCCTTTAAGAGAAAATTGGAACTTATGATAAAATTTGGGCTAATTGAATGTTGAATTTGGTTTAGGAGGATTTCATGAGGGATTTGGCAAAAATTCAAGTGATTTTGACTTGANGGAATTTTTGAAATTTTTAGGTCATGAGGGGTATTTTGGTAATTTTGGGGGTATGGGTATTTTGGGAATTTGGTGCTTTTGATCAATTTAGGCATATGGTCAAAATTGGGCCTTTTTTATTTGAATAAAATTGGGCTTTCATATGGATCAAATTAGACTTGAATTTTATTTATAATTAGGGTTAATTTCGGGACATTTGGGCCTTTAAGAGAAAATTGGGGCTTTTGGTCAAATTGGATAAAATTGATCAAATTGAGTCAAATTGATGATTCAAAATTGAAATTGGGAATATTTGGGATGATTTTGGAATTTTTGGAATTTTTGAAATTTTTAGGTCATGAGGGGTATTTTGGTAATTTTGGGGGTATGGGTATTTTGGGAATTTGGTGCTTTTGATCAATTTAGGCATTGGGAAATTATTTGAGATGTTTTTTTAACAAATTTGGTTATTTTGGGTAATTTTGAGAATTTTGGCAAGATTTGGGGTTTTAGGGGTATTTAGGTAATTTGGTAGAAATTTGGGCTAAAATGGGTAAGTAAGCCATGAAGCCATTCCTAAGCCATAGGTGTCATATGAGGATTCATTTTGGATGCTCAATATGCTGATACTAACCCTCTTAGCAAGTGGCTAGGGGTATAGGTCCATCCATATGAGCTCTCCAAAAGGAATCAGGAGACTAAATCAAGTGGTCCTAGAGTTTAGGGTATGTGAGAAAATTTAGTGTGTGCAAGTCAGCCCCAAACAAAACCAGACACCCAGGGTCAGTCCTAAGGTCTAGTCCATCCTATGGGGGACTCTTCTTGAGCTACTCCATATTGACTCCATCTACTAAGTGCTAGAGGTTATGACTAATATGTGGAACTTCAAGTTGAGCAAAGAGGGGATTTTTAATGGTGTGGGGTTCCTTTTCTAGTTCTCTAGGAATAGTCAACTAAAAAGTCCTATGGATAGATCCTAGGCTACTAAAGAGGAAAAACTAGACCTTAACCAAAAATGAGGTCAAACAATGGACCCTTGGCGTTGACTAACGAGATCAACATAACCAATACAGACTTCTAAGTCAGTGGACCTAGAAAGAAAAGTAGACTCGAGCGAGAATTGTTTCCACTGGGGAGTAACAGAGACTCTCTCTGGGTAAAACAAAGGAGACTTCGGGGAAAATTGTCAAGCAAATCGACAGTCTCGGTGAAGATTTGATTGAATTGAATATGTCAAAAGAGTTCGGGTTTTGATTTAAAATCATAGGATCAAGAAATTATGTGTGAGGAAACCAGATTGAGCGGAAAACATAGACACAGAGAAGGGAATAGGATGTATATGCCTACTCTGAAGAGTATATATATGCGAGAATAGGAAGTATGTGCCTATCTCAATGAGTACATATGGGAATGGAATGTCTGTGCCCACCCCCAAAAGAATATACGTAAATAGAACGTATATGTCTATCTCGAAGAGTACACATAAGAATGGGACCTTTGTGCCCATGTGAAAGAGAATATACGAGAATAGGACGTTTATACCTATCCTAAATAGAAATATAGGAAGAGGACGCCTATGCATATCTTAAATAGAAATATAGGAATAAGACGTCTATGTGTATCCCAAAAAGAATATACGGGAATAGGACGTCTATGCCTATCCTAAAGAGAATATAGGGGAATAAGACTTCTGTGCCTATCCCGAAGAGTACATATGAGAATGGGACGTCTGTGCCCACCCGAAAGAGAATACATGGGAATAGGACGTTTATGTCTATCCCGAAGAGAATATATGGGAATAGGACATTTGTGCCTATCCCGAAGAGTACATATGGGAATGGGATGTCTGTGACCACCCCAAAGAGAATATACGAGAATAGGATGTCTATGCCTATCCCGAAAAAAAATATATGGGAATATGACATTTGTGTCTATCCTGAAGAGAATATACGAGAATATGACGTCTATGCTTATCCCGAAGTGAACATACAGGAATAGGATGTTTGTGCCTATCCTAAAGGGAATATATGGGAATAAGGCGTCTGTGTCTATCCCGAAGAGTACATATGAGAATGGGACGTCAGTGCCCACCCTAAAGAGAATATACGGGAATAGGATGTTTATGCCTATCCTGAAGAGTATATATGGGAATAGGATGTTTGTGCCTATCCCGAAGAGTATATACAGGAATAGGACATCTGTGCTTATCCCAAACAGTACATATGGGAATGGGACGTTTGTGCCCACCCCAAAGAGAATATATGGGAATAGGAAGTCTATGCCTATCCCGAAGAGAATATATGAGAATAGGACGTTTGTTCCTATCCAAAAGAGAATATACGAGAATAAGACATATGTGTCTATCCCGAAGAGTACATATGAGAATTGGACGTTTGTGCCCACCCCAAAGAGAATATATGGGAATATGACGTCTATGCCTATCGCGAAGAGAACATACGGGAATAGGACGTCAGTGCCTATTCCAAAGAGAATATACGGGAGTAGGATGTCTTTGCTTATCCTGAAGAGTACACATGGGAATGGGACGTTTGAGCCCACCCTAAAGAGAATAAATAGGAATAGGACGTCTATTCTTATCCCTAAGAGAATATACGAGAATAGGATGTCGGTGCCTATCCCAAAGGTAATATACGGGAATAAGACGTCTGTGCTTATCCCAAAGAGTACAAATGGGAATAGGACATCTATAACCCCAAAGAGAATATACGGGCATAGGACGTCTATGCCTATCTCAAAAAGTACATATGGGAATGGGGCATATGTGCCCACCCTAAAGAGAATATACGAGAATAGGACGTATATGCCTACCCTGAAGAGAATATACGGGAATAGAATGTTTGTACCTATCCCAAAGAAAATATATGGGAATCAGAACCTAGGTACTGACCTCGAGAATAACATGAACATAGTGTAGGGAACTTGTGATGTTGAACTCATAGATATTTGACAAGTGAAGATTGAAGAAAATTAGTGAGATATTGTGAAATTTTGTGCAGAACATGAAATTCTGCGGGAATGTGAAGAGATTGGTGCAGGACAATATAGTCATGCTGTGAAAGCACAGAGTATGTAATCTCGAACTCTAGAGAAACAAACTCAACAAATTTAAAATTTTCTTTTCTCGTTGCCTTTATCATTTTTAATTATCAAAATATATTTTTTTAAAAATTTTAGTTTTGGTTAATTTTCAATAAGATTTTGAAGTTTTTATATCAAGCTTTCATTGCATCATTCTTTGTTCGTATGGCTTCTCATCAATTGCAAAAGAGAGGTCAATTTGACAACCAAGTTGAAACTTGAAAGAAATTTCAATTATCTGCTCCAGAAACGAGCTACAAACTAAATACATGTTGAAGTATCAAAATACAACATGTTGAACATATTTGGATCATCAAACACTGAATACATATCATGCACTGAACATATCTGGTACATAAATCATGTTTGCTGCACAAAACTTGGCACAAAAAGTTATCATGTTGATCATCTTCAGCGTGGTGAGCCCTTGATCAAGCTGACCTACTAAGCCATGCTCCAAGATAATAATTCCCTTCACAAGTACCTTGAGGTGCAACCCTCTCATAACTCATATGGCTACAACTCTTCCTGCTCAGGGTCTTGACAAAACACTCGTGGTATCTTATCAACCTGCATTCTTCTGAAGGTTACGGAAACTTGGGGATGTCACGCTCCCGGGATGCAATGTTTAGCTAAATCAACACCATTTCCATCTACGACCAACACCGATCCCAATGGCAGCGAAATTTCAACAGACCCTTTGAATTCCCTAGGCCAATGATATTAATCTCTTTTCCGAAGAGTATATTTTTTTGCTGACAAAAGACACTGTGAAAATAGGTCTAACAAATCATGATGGTCAATATGGGGAGAAATGCAGCTTCCTTCATCATAAATATTGATGATGCAACTATTTGGGATGCAGTCTGGCGGCAGTATACTCCATCTAATTAATCCTTTAACCATTCTCTTTATCACATAAGGCATCAAATCCACCTCATCGTATCTTAAGATATTAGGGGGTTCTCTTGCTTGCCTTTACTGAAATTGTAGCAACAACCTCATTGAATGGTTATCCTACCTTTCCTGCGCATCCACTTTCACGGTTCCGCATATATTCTTGGACTCAGTAGACCAGCTCGATCTCTAGCTTGTAGATCAAATATACAATCTAAAATCCTCTTCTCATCATTCTCTAAGAAGACTCCAGTATATAGCACCAAGACCTCCAATATATTGATGACTTCACCCCGGACCTCTACATAGAATTCAGATTCTCTTCGCTTTACCCTACACATTCTCTCCATCTCAGCTATAGGAATATCATCAAATTATCGGGGTGATCTTGGCTTTCTTGTTTCAACCTCTTCAACGACCAATGCCTACTTTATATCTGCAAGTAGTGGAATATATGACACAACGTCTGTTTGTGCTACCTCATGACCTCCCACTCTGGCGGTTGTGAATTCTTGAACTGAATTGTAGCAATCCAAGTGTAGATCATTGCATCCTAGGCATTCTATGAATGCTTGTCTGGTAGATGCTCTTGTGGGTAGCTCTGCATTACACATTGGACAACCCCTATAGGACTCATGTGGTATCTATGTCTGCATTGGTTCTGCAGCCAACTCCAGCTCATCCTCTGTACCTGGTAGATTGGAAGAGGTTTCTTTCATAACTGTTTCATAAATCCTACCCTCAGGAATTGTGGTAAGTAATTCAGCTGCTTCTCTTTGTTGTCTGCTTTCCCCCCGTTAAAAGGCTATGTGCTTGCGTCGGTTGGCTTTGCGATGCTGCGTTCTTCAAAGTGGTGTGTTAGGCACTCTACCTTCATCAGCACCTATTAAATCCCCTAAAGAAGTAGTTATTAGGGACTGTAGACGACTGGTCCCTTCCATTGGGTATTGTTGAATGATCATCTTTTTTTCTCTTTCGTGAGGAGTCGTCTTCAGCTCCATTTTTTAGTAGAGACGGTAATCCTTCTTTTTCCCACCAGCTGATAATGTCCATCAGAGGACCTTCATAATTAAATCAACCTGACCAAAGTCAAAATTGAGGTCTATGACACCACCCTGAGCAGCCCTTTCCTTGCTTAGTGTGAGATTTGAGCCAGCTTTGAAGAAAAAGATCAGCTTACATTCTGACATTTCTTCTGCAAAAGTTAGAAAAACATTAGTGTGTTGACATTTAGCCTGAATAAGAACAAAAACGAAGCATCAATAATTTTGATAATTTGAAAATTTTATTTATTCAATTTTATTTAATATAATTAAATTTAGAAATTTGAAACAGAAAAACAAAATGAGCAATTTCAAAAAAAATTATTTTTATTGAGGTTAATTTATTACAAAATTTTGGACCCAGTCACAAAAAGTTTGGCCAAATAAATAACCCCAAAACTATCAAAATTTCAAGAGTAATTGTTGATTTCAAGCGGCATCATGTCGGGTAATATATCTTCAAGTAGCGGTCATTGACCGGCAACATGGGTCTTTCAACCCAGAAATCCACCAGCTGGTAGGCTCCTCCTAAATAGAATTTTTCTATGACAAATGGTCCCTCCCAAGTTGATTCAAATTTTTTGTCTATCTTGTGATGTGCAAGAATAGGTCTTCTCAGAATGAGAATAAGGTCATCGACTTTAAAATCCCTTCAGGTGGACCAATTTGTCTTGTGCTTGCACTATCCTTGCTTGGTAGAGCTCCAAGTGCTGTTGTGCTTCTAGTCGTTTTCCCTCGAAACTTTCTAATTCATCAAGTCTAAGCTTTGCATTTTCTTCTATTGTGATTTTGTTGGCGACGGTGACTCTGAGAAACGGTGTTTGGACTTATAGCGGTAGTACGGACACAAGCACATAAAGTGTACATTGAGTGAGAGTTCTGAACGTCGTCTGGTAGGACCACAAAGCTTCTAAGAGTTTGTTATGTCAATCTCTCTTATTCTCATCCAATGTCTTCTTTAAGATTTATACCAACTTTCTGTTGAAAGCCTGGACTAAATCATTTGCTCTGGGGTAGTAGATTATTGAGTATCTCCAATCTATCCCATGTCGTTTAATAAAATTATTGATCTTTTTACTTTTCAAGGTTGTCATTTGTCTGAAATTACTCTGTATGGAACATCAAAACGGTAGAATAGATTGGTCTTGAAAAATTGAAGGATGTGATGTGATGTAACCTTTCGTAATGGCACTGCCTCTGCCCACTTGGAAAAGTAATCCGTAGCGGCAAGAATAAATCTATGTCCTTAGAGGATGGAGGGTCTATTGATCCTATTATGTATGTACCCCAACACTCGAATGGCCACGAGGTGATAGTCGAGTGTAGCACATTTGGAATTTGGTGTAAGACCACTCCATGCACTTGGCAAAGGTGACACCTTATAGTTATATCCACACAATCAAATATCATTGCTGGCAAATAATATCTGAGTCTTTTAATTTTCATTTTCATCTTTGGCCCCGACTGGTGAGCACCACACAATCCATCATGTACTTCTTTGACAATATTTTGTGCTTTCTCTTTGTTCAGGCATTGCAGCCACATATGATCGAATGACCTCTTATAGAGAACATCTCCCACCAGAGCGTATGACATAGCCCTCCTTGTTATGTGATATGCTTCAAACTTATCCTCTGGTAACTTTCCAGTTTGAAAATATTCTATTAATGGCTTACTTCAATCTTCATTGATGTCATAACTGTAATCATAATTCCTTCTTCTTTTTCAAGCTTGTGTAGATTGTTGAGGTCAACTCGAGACAAGACTAATCTTCCTTGTACCGTAATATGAATGGAATCCTCTGGTGCACACGCCAGCTTTTTAACAAGCTTTGCTAAAGCATCGGCATGTGTGTTATCTCCCCAAAGAATCTGGTATAAGGTTACATTAGGGATCTGTGACCGCGACTTTATATATGCTTAAAAATATAAGTATTTAATACTGCTACTAAAAGATTTAATTCCTCAACAACTGTACCAAAACTTAATAATAGTTATATATTTGATAAATATGGACGTAATAAATATTCAATAATTGTAAAGTCACACTTATCAACGCAAGTATACGCTCAAGTAATATAGGGCTCTAATAGAGTCCTAGATATCGATCCCACGGGGAGTAAGATTAGAACTACGGACTAAGATTTTAGAAAAGCAATACTTTAATCACAATAATGAAGTTCAATTTGCTTATCGGTCACTAATAGGCAATTGAAATAAATATGTAATTTGAATAACTATTAAATAACTAATTATACTAATGAAGGTTCAAATGTGATTTTCAATATATAAGAAAGCATCATTCTCCTTGTCAAGAAATTACAGTGAATGGATAAAGTGAATTAATTCAAATTATATTGTGCCAAATAGGAGCATACCTATTCTTTACCCTTTGGTCCAGGCATAAATAAAATTGACTAATCCTACACTTGTTTACTGAATCTGCGGCTAGGCTGAGAGGATACCGGCTCTCACTTTGGAGCTCTCACGTTCCCCTCACCTGAGGGCTAACATCTACACTTCACACCCAAAAAATAGGACTGAATTGGGGATTTTAGTCCGTCACTCTAAAATCTCCAATTCTACGCCCAATAATTTTATTTTCCTATTTATTTGCACCCAAATTCCAAGGGCTTTGACCTCCTTGAATCTTGGATGTAATCTTCACTTTAGTTGTAAAAGTCAACATATTTTAACAATTCAATTGATCATATTGAAAGTAAATTAAGATTGAAGTGAAAAGATCATCAAAATTTCTTAAACATTTTCATGGCTTCACCATTTCACAAATCTCAAGACAAGGAGAAAGACAGAGAAAACTACTGAGATCTCATGGAGAAAACACAACAAAAATTGGAATTCATATATAGAATCAAAGTCATACAAACTACAACAATAAATAAACTTATCTCTACTTTCTCCCCAAGAAAACTCCTTGAAGTTCCTCTGAATCTCTTCCTTGCTTTATAGCACACAGAATTCCTCTTCGAAGCGGCAAGGAGAAAGAAATCTCTCACTTTCCCTCCACTCTTACAATCTCTCTAAGAATTCCTCACAATTTAGACTCTCTACACTTGTTTCACACTTCAATTTTTGAGTCTCCCCTCTCTATTCTAGGACAAAGTCTTCTCTTTAAAGATGTGGATGAGCTTTCCCAAGAGTTGCCAAAGCATCCCTTCAAAATTTGTCCTCATCCAAAGCCTAGTTGATCATAACCGCCGAGCTCGCCGTCGGCGGCCTCTAGGGCGTCGTCAACGGACCTTCTTAATGAATTAATTCTAGAGTCTCGGAAAAATCTCAATGTCGGCGGGCGCCATCGGCGCCCTAGTTCAATTCTTCACATTTTGGTCCTTTTCACTCCAAATTCGCTCCTTTTTGCATTTTTTTTGCTCCAATGACCCTATTTCATCATTCCTGCAACAAAACATCAAAAATACTTTCCTTGAAAGTGTAATATCATAAAAAAAAAGTATAAAATAGGTATGAAAATCTCAACATGTTTTCCTTTGGTCAAAATTCCCTAAACTTAACTATTACTTATCCTCAAGTAATTTTAGTACTATATAAAAGTTATGATCTATTGCAGTAAATTTTTAATTCAGAAATACTATAAGTTTGATTTAGATAAATATCATAGTGAGATTTTTAGAAAAAATTCAAGTAATTGAATTAAATTTGTAGCCACAAGATTATCTAGTCATCAAGTTTAAGAGTTCTAGTCTTCTATTCATTTTAAGAATGACTATATGTTGCAATATTAAGTCACTTAGAATATTCAAATGATAGGAAGTTCATGAGAACACTACTAGTAAAAAAAAATCTAAGCCATAAATATAAGTTTAGGAATGTATTTAGGTTTTCCCTTTAGATAGGTCCAGTGAAGCCAATTTTTTATTAGGCATATCCTCAAGCTTCTCATTTCCATAATTTTCTTTCTTTCTTTTGTCTTTTCCATTTGGATTGCTTTCAATCCTATATATTTTTCTTTTCTTTTTAGGGATTGTTTTCAATCCTTTTTTATTCATTTTTCAAGTGAGGATTATTATATCTGGATAGCCTTTAATGATTTTGGACATCACCTTTCTTTTCCTATATTTGAAACCCAAAGCATTCCTTTACCTTTTAAATATTTCATAGTTTTTACATCATTGAGTCTCAATCTTTTCTTCTCAAATGAATTTCCAGATTCTTAATACTTCAAAATATAGTTTCCTTTACTTTAAATAGTTAACTATAATCTTATTCTCTTATAATCTTATTCTCTTATACTAAATATTTCTTTAAATCTATCATAATATTTAAATAGTTACAAAATATTGTTACCTCAATAAAATTCACTACATAAAATCATATAAATAATATTTGAAAATATTTAAATAGAGGACATTTAATAGTTAATCTTTTTTTTCCTCTCCCAAACTCAAATTTTTACATATAAAATAATACAGGTGGAAAGAAAAACTCTAAATATAAATCATACCTCAGCATTTTAGACATTTTCATCATTCTGAAATTTTTGCAGGCCTTCTCAAAATTTCTAGTTCATCTGGTCTATAATATTAAAAGTTTTCTACATATATAAATCATTAGAGAAATTTCTAGGTAATGAAATTTTGAAATATGTATAAAACTAAAACATTAAACAAGCACAATATTTCCTAATACAACCACAATACTACACAAAATAATTTAAAATGTGAAATAAAAATTACATTACATTCCAAAATACTACTCAACATTTATTATACTACGCATGCAAATTTAACTACCACACTAACTTTATAATAAAAATTAATAATCATCCAAGTACAACATAATAATAAAAATGAAATTCCAAATACACATAAACATCCATTTCTATTATAAAAGATCACAGAAATAAAAGTACAAATACAAGTACATCAATTACATTCAAAAATCAAAATCCCAAACTATGTCTTCAACTCCTTGATCAGTAGGTGGACCGGGCTGATACTCAGTATATCAGGGGCACTCAAAGAAAGTAACATCAGGCTCACCTCAGTAGTGTCGGGCCTGAGCTTCATAATAAGCTATCTCAAAATTAGAATGTCTCTGAAGGTACTCACTATCATAATCATGTTAATGTTCTAAACCTCCAATCCTTTCATTTATTAATTCTATGTTCTTCTGCTGCAAGGTCAACTCATTCATCAAATTAGTGAGGGTAGCAGAACTAGAAGGTGGAAGGTCATAACTTGTAGAGGAGACATCTCTACTAGGAGAAGGTTCTTGACTTCTACTTCCAGTTCTCCATTTCTCATGGGATTCATAAGTTTTCAAATTGGCCTTACTAATGTGTTTCATAGGGTAAACTCATTCTTCATCTCCAGTTTCCACTCCAGAAAGTTGGTAAAATGCATAAATAAGGCCAGGATGTCCTAGACCTCCACTTGTCTCACTCTTTGTCGTAGTTAATATATTCTTAAAAATAATTTTCCCCACATTTATAGTTCTATTATTCTGAATACAAAAATTTAGAATAGCTTTATCTCTAGTTACCTCACAATGGTGATAAGTCGGTAATAGAGTAGAAGAAATAAAATAGTGTCACGCCTTAGAGCTGGTATTCAGCAGGGAAGCAGAAAAATTTACCCGTTCTCGTTGCTTTATCTGCCATGTTCCTTTCCCATTAGTGAGAAAGTTGATCACATCATTCAGGGGGCCTTCCATTGTACTAAAGGATTCAGATTGGCAGCTATAAGAGACTAGGACTTCGTAAAAGGTGTTGATGCGAGTGGCAGTAAATTCAACTGGAAATCCTCGCACTTGAACGATTCCATCTTCAGAATAGATTACATTAGCATAGAACTCCTTCACAACATTTGCATCAGCTTTATTGGTGGTGTAAGAAAATTTTTCCCACCTCTGTTCGGCAATAACTCGTTCAATTTCTCCTCCAGGACTCTCAAAAACTCGATCTTGTATACAGTCTTTCCTTTAAATACTGAAGTAAATCTTGATTGAGCTTTTGCATTGACGGAGAGAGAGTCATCGAACTCAATTTGAATTGTTTGACATGGAGCCATTTCAATCTAATCAAATTATAGAAAAATTCCAAAATTTACTTCAAATATGCAAATAATGGTTTTCAGTAGTAATTCTAAGAGTTCAACACTAAGATCCATGAATTTTTTGCCAAATTTTCTTCACATCCTCAAATTTTTCGAATCTCTTCAGCGTGGAAGAAATCCATGGTGAAAATCAAATATTTTTAGTTTTGAGTGAAGCTCTTACCTAGAGATGATCAAATCTGGTGTCAAAAAGCCTTGAAATTGCCTCCCAATCCAAGATCTCTAAAGCCCTAAGTCGAAAATTGTGTTTTTAGGAGGAAGGGGATGATGAATAGTGACGGTTGACTGGTCAAAATCACGGTTAAAGGTTTTTTTTTCGTGAGCTCGTCGTCGGTGGGGTCGATGGCACTGTCGGCGCGCTCTATTGAAATTTAAACAGAACTCTTCGGAAAATTCGTTGTCGGCGGCGTCGAGGGCGCTGTCGGCGGGCTCTATTGATTTTGGTGCAAATCCTGGATTTTTACAATTTCGATCAATTTCAAGCCTTAAATACATCCTTTCAATCATTATAGACATAATTTTAAGTGACTAAATGATCTACTTATCACGAATAAACTTTCACAACACAAAACATCACTTATATATATAAATTCTAAGAGGTACAATATACGTTACATAACACACCTAAGTTTGGTATTTTCTCAACCTCAATACATTAATTCAGCGTCGCAATCCCAGCCACAACACTCAAAACGCTGAAAACAAAACATCCTATGCTTAGTCTCAACTATACATAGATCTAAAAGCATAATTCTAAAGCAAAGCAAATGCAAAGTTCAAATTACATAGACAGGCAGACAGGTAGTAATATAAATCTACTATTCATCAGACTCAGTACTAGATTCTCCTCTGAGATCACCCATTGATTGCACATGAACGAAGAGGTTGTAGAAGGGTCAAAATGGAAATTCTTCAGTAGAATCCTCCTCTACCAATTTTATCCTCCTCATCAGCCGTATCAAACTATCTTCTAAATGTCCAGAGTGCTCAAAATGTTCTTTCATCCTCCAGTCTAGATGATCGAATAAATCAGAGATATTATTAATCGCATTCATGACATTTTGTGCCTCTTTCTCCAATTTCTTGATTCGATGCAGGATCACTAGAGACTTATCAATATTAAGGGTTGAACTGGTAGTGAATTCTGAGATGATTGATCTACTATAATGGCCATGTCATTTTCATCTTCAAAAGCTAGGAATCTCTCAGTTGGATCCAAAGGCTTCTAAGATAGAAGTACCTTTTCCCAATTTTTGTAGGACACTTGGAATTGACTGCAAAGTGAGAAAATTATGGAAGGGTGTTCAAGCCCATAAGCATATCCATGAACGATCAGGCCCAAAACTGACTTCACAATTGTTGATCCAATATTGATTGGCAGTCCCCTTTGGATATAATAATTCAAAATAGCACTTTCTTTAGAAACTTTACCGATTTTCATTGTCGGTAACAGTTTCACAGAAATGAAAAAGAGCCAGTGTTTTGAAATGGGATTTAGGAGTGTCGCAGAAAAAGTAACATACTCGTTTTCTCTCATTGCTCAGTCTTTCGTTTTGTCCATTAAATATTGGTAAATTTCATTCAAATGCGTTCTAATTTTTCTTTATGGATCCAATTCTTATGATGATTCAAGGGTAAATAAGAGTAGTAGAGATTAATACTACCACAAACTAATGATAATTTCAAGTAAAAACTACTATTATCCCGACCTATTTCAAGTAAAAACTAGTGATAATTTCAAGTTAAATATTGGTTGCCTCCCATAAATTGCTTGGTTTAACGTTGTCAGCCCGACCTATTCACGTGTTATTCAGGTTGACTAATCATTAAAACCTCTTTAAAATTTGGTCTTTTACTCTGAAAATACGGTTTTAATCTGTGTCTATTTACTTTAAATCTATTTCTAATTTTTTTATCTTCAATTTCAACAGCTCCATAAGTATAAACTTGAGTCACAGTAAAGGGTCCTAACCAACGAGACTTCAATTTCCCAGATAATAACTTCATCCTAGTATTGTAAAGAAAAACTTCTTGCCCTTGTTCAAAGTTCTTATGGTTATTATTTTGATCATACCATTACTTTAATTTCTCCTTATAAATTTTGTCGTTATCATAAGACTCATTTCTTAATTCTTCCAATTCATTCAATTGGAACAATCTTTTCTTACCAGCATCTTTTAAATTATAATTAAATTCTTTAATCGCCCAATATGCTTTATGCTCCAATTCTAGTGGTAAGTGACAAGTCTTTCCAAAAATCAGTCTGTAAGGAGTCATTCCAATAGGAGTTTTATAAGCAGTTCTGTAAGCTCATAATGCGGTATCCACTCTAGTGGACCAATCTACTCTACTAGGGTTTACACTTTTTTCAAATCTTTGTTTAATCTCTCTATTAGAAACTTCAGCTAACCCACTGGTTTGAGGATGATAGGCAGAAGAGATTCTATGAATAATTTTAAACTTTTCTACAAATCTCTGAATGTATTTATTCTAAAAATGGGATCCACCATCAGTGATAATCATTCTAGGCATTTCGTACCTAGTGAAAGTATTTTTCATTAAAATTCTTGAAACACTTTTAGCGTCACAACGAGGTAAAGCTTGTGCTTCAATCCACTTAAAAATATAGTTTACTGCAATTAATATATATAAGTTCCCAAATGAAGGAATAAATGGTCCCATTAAATATAATCCCCAAACGTCAAAGATCTCAACTTCTAACATGAAATTCAGAGGCATTTCATTTCTTCTAGATATATTGCCTACTCGTTGACATCGATCACAATTCCTTATGTATCTATAAACATCTCTAAAGATAGTAGGCCAATAAAATCTATCTTGTAAAATTTTATATGCAGTTTTATCAATCCCAAAATGTCCTCCAAATTCAGAATCATGACATTTCTAAATGATTAGCTCAATTTCTTCATAATGTACACATCTTCTCATAATCAGATCCTTACATTCTTTATATAAATAAGGCTCATCACAAAAATATGTTTTCGCATCATGATTGAATTTCCTTTGTTGTTGGAATGTCAACATAGGTGGCAAAATATCACTTACAATATAGTTAACAATATCAGCATACCATGGTATTTTCCACTCATTAATATTATAAAGTTGTTCATCAGGAAAATTGTCTGTAATTTCATTGTTAGTGTCAGATAATTCATGATTTTCTAATCTTGACAAATGATCAGCAATTTGATTATCAGTTCCCTTTCTATCAATAACCACAAGATCAAATTATTGCATCAGAAGTATCCATCTAATCAATCTTGGTTTGGCATCCTTCTTTTGCATTAGATATTTAATAGCAGAGTGATCAATGTGCACAACACATTTAGCTCCAATTAAATAAGATCTAAATTTATCTAAAGCATACACAACGACCAGTAACTTTTTTTCAGTAACAGTATAGTTAATTTGTGCATCATTAAGAGTTTTACTAGCGTAGTATATAACTTTAAAAATCTTTTCAAACATTTTTCCAAGAACAACTCCAATAACACAATCACTAGCATAACACATCAGTTCAAATGGTTTCTCCCAGTTAGGTGAAACTATAATAGGGGTTGTGATTAATTTTTTTCTTTAATAACTCAAAGACATTTAAACAGCTTTCAGTAATTCAAACTTCTTGTCCTTTTCTAAAAGTTGGCATAGTGCTTTGGTTATTTTGGAAAAATCTTTAATAAAATGCCTATAAAAACCAATATGTCCAAGAAAACTCCTAACCTCTCTTACATTAGTAGGAGGTGTTAGTTTAGATATAACTTGAATTTTTGCAAGGTCTGCTTCCATATCATCTTCCTAAATTTTATGCCCTAACATAATTCCTCCCGCAACCATAAATTGACATTTCTTCAAATTCAGAACCAGATTAGTTCATTCGCAAAACTCTAAAACTTTTTGAAGATAATTTAACCATGTGTTAAATGATGTTCCAAATACAGAGAAATCATCCATAAATACTTCCAATCCGTCATCAATTAGCTTACTAAATATGGACATCATACATCTCTGGAATGTTGCAGGTGCATTACTTAATCCGAAAGGCATTCTTTGAAAAGTAAAAGTTCCAAAATGACTAGTACATGTTGTCTTTTCTATATCCTTTAGAGCAATAGGTATTAACTCTTTATTTTCTTTTGTCTCAACAGTCACTCCTCCTTTCTTAGGAACACAATGAATTGGACTTACCCACGCACTATCTGAAATAGGATATATAACTCCAGTGTCTAACCATTTTAAAATTTCCTTCTTAACTACTTCTTTCATCATTGGATTTAATCTCCTTTGTGGATCAACTCTTGGTTTATATTGTTCATCTAATATAATTCTGTGCATACAGATCGAGGACAGATTCCCTTAATATTAGCTAAGGTCCAACCAAAAGCTTTCTTATATCTTTTCAATGTATCTAACAGTCTTTGCTCTTGCAAATCATTTAATTCTGAAGATATAATAACAGGTAATTTAGATGAGTCTCCCAGAAACACATACTTCAAGTGGCTAGGCAATATTTTCAACTCAAGTTCAGGTGGTTTTATAATTGACGGAAATAGATTCTTATCAACATTTTCTGTAATATCCAGCATCTCAAATCTTTCTTGAACGTAATGTAATTTTTCATTTTCTAATTCGTCTAACATAACTTCATCACTCTCTTCAAGTTGTTCTTTCTCTTCAAAATGTTCCTTAAAATGTTCTTTCAAAAGATGTTCACTAATTTTCATCTGAAAACATTCATTATCTCTTTCAACAACCGGGTATTTCATAGATTTTGCAATGTTAAAAGTTACCTCTTGATCGTTAACTCTCATCATTAATTCTCTTTTTTTAATATCTATCATAGCTTTTCCAGTAGCTAAAAATGGGCTCCCTAAAATGATAGGTATTTCTTTATCTTCCTCCATATCTAAAACAATGAAATCCATAGGAAAGATAAATTTATCCACTTTTACAAACACATCTTCTGTAACTCCCTTAGGATATGTAACTGAACAATCCGCTAACTGAAGAGTTATAGAAATATGTGAGACTTCTTTTAATGTTGGCTCCCAAATCACATAAAGCTCTTCCATAAAATTTTTCACCGATAGCACACGGTATAGTGAAACTGCCAGGATCTTTTAATTTTTCAGGAAGCTTTTTCTGAATAATTGCACTACACTCTTCATTAAGTGCAACAAGTTCGTTATCCGTGAACTTCCTTTTTCTTGTTCAAAATTTCTTTCATAAATTTCACATAATTGGGCATTTGCTCTAAAGCTTCTACGAAGGGAATATTTACCGTTAACTTCTTAAGAATTTCTAATAATTTGGAAATTTGTTTATTTTGTTTGTGTTGTTTCAATTTTTGAGGAAACGGTGGTGGAGGTTTCTCCACAGTAATTTTCATTGGTGTAAGTGGATATTCTAAATCTGGGTATTCATGATTCTTTTCTTTGTCAGTATCCACCTTCTCTTTTTCAATTTTTTGTTTCTTTTTGTTCTCTTGTTTCCAATTCTTTTCCACTTCGTAATTGTATCGCTTTGATTTGTTCTTTTTCTTGATCTTTAGGATTTGGTTCCACAGTACTAGGAAAAGTTCCTAATGTTCGGTTACTAAGCGCAGTAGTGATATGCCCTAATTGGTTTTCAATATTCTTAATAGCAGTTCCTTGATTTTGTAATTGATTTCGTTGAATTTGTAATTAATTTCCTTGATTCTGCAATTGTTGACTCATTTTTAATATCAGCTCTTCCATAGACAACTTCTTCTCCTTAATTTGAGTGTTACAGTTAAATCCTGGAGGATAAGAAGGTCTATAGTTAACATTTCCTTG
>NEWO01000624.1:75176-86993 GCA_003013225.1 Phalaenopsis aphrodite
GTCAAATCAAGAAGTAAATGAAGTATAAGGTTTCAAGTCAACACAACTTTTTCCGACATTGAAGTCTAATACTTCATACAACTTCCTTTCAACACTTAATCACTTATCATTTTAAGAAAAAAATATAAAGAAAACTACTCAAAATTCATAGAGAAAACACAACCACACATGAGTTTAAAAGTAGAAATCATGCACACATACAAGAAATCTAAATTAAAACTAAATGTAGTCAGAAAGATAAACACTTATCTTAAATCCTCTCCACAAAATATCTTGAAATTCTTTTGAATTCTCTTTCTTCACTCACAATACAAACTAAAACTTAAAATTAAATAAAAGTGGCCAGCAGCAGCGGTTACTTGGATGGATGATGGATGTTGGATCCCCTCTCTCGATGATCCAAGTCTTCCTTTATAAAAATCCAAAGAGTGGCTTGGTGTCTCTTCAAAATGTGTTGTCATTCAATAAATCTTCTAGAAGTTGCCTCATTTCAAAAAGCAATTGAATGAATTTTTGTGTCAATGGGTTATTTCCCATGTTTTTACCAAGGGTTGCTTCAAACACCTCTTCAAAATTTTGTTTAAATTGAATGAATCATTAAATAACTACTTCTTTCGCTTAAGCGCGGGGTACCTAACACTTAGGCGCCCAGTTCATTTTTGCACATTCTCATTTTTGCTCTAAATTTGACAAATTTTCACTACTTTTACCATTTTTCTTCCATTTGATTGTTCCTGCAAGAGAAACACACAAATAACTTTCATTAAAGCGTAATATCTCAAAAATAGGTATAACAATGTCTATAAAAAGTCTATATATTTTAGGTGTATCAAGCACCCTAACCTAGTTCAAGCCACCGGATCTGCCTCCTAGTCGAAGTCATACATAAACCTAACACCATAGCAAATCAACACTTCGAGGACACTTGTGGACTCAAGGCAGTCGTCTCCAACCAATCCAATTGAATTCTTACCTCTTCAGCGAAGGTATAGACCAAAGTCCCTAAATTTATGCTCGATTTAGGCTTTTGTGAAGAAAATTTTAATTTCATACATATATAAACGTATAGATGAGTTCGCCTGGTGTAGTAACAAACCTCACTTAATTTGATTGAGCATTGAGCGAGATCTTAGGGTTAGAAAATGAATGATTCTCAGGTTAGGAGGAATGGGAATGATGAACGGATGGCATCCGATTCGCGAGTGTATTGATCGAACGACAGAGGGCGCGTTGAACAGGCGACGCATACATGAACAACTGGCTGACGAAGCAGCTACGTAGAATATGCTAGCAAATCAAAACGCGACACATGGAGTTTTGGAGATTACGAGGATCCAATCAGCGCCAACGTGGACAAGTAAGAAATTAGAGATATTTTCTTATTTAAATAAATATAAAATTTTCAAATTTTCAATAATTCGTAAATTGGTGTAAAAAAATGATAAAAATAAAATAAAAATACTCATGTACTCGGTAAACAAAGAAAAAAAAATGTGGACTAAACATAAAAAATAATTACTTTATATTTATTTTTAAATTAATCAAATACTCAAACTTGTTTAAATTATAAATAACTAAATATTAATCACAAAAATATGAAATTGGGAGGGTTTACTTCTCACATGCGTAAGAATGTTCTTTGATTTTTCAAAGACAAACGACAACCCTAACATTAAAAACCCTAACTTTCAAAATAAATCACCCTTATTTTGCTTAAAATAATCATTAAAAAATGAAATATTAGTCAGACAATTATAAAAATTGGATTGTTATGTCCATTGTGGTCGAACGAACTTAGGAAAAATGAAAATCAAATTTCAAAAATTTAATGCATATTTCTCTATTTAAAATTTGATTAAATTACCAAAATTAAAAAAAAAAATTACAAAAAATCACCAAAATAACCAAAATTGAAGGAAATGGCCTTAAAAAGTCATTGTAAAAATTTCAGAACCATAAAATTATTTTTAATATAAAAGTATATTTTCCAAGTAAATAAAGATTTTGGCTTAAAATAATTAAAAGAAATAAAATATGAATACCTCCTCTAAGTGTCAAAGAGCATCCAAAATTGGGTGGCATTAACGTAAAAAAACCTAAATTTAGGTGTTATATATGTAAATACATGGGAATTGGGAGCTACGTTTGTCAATGCCCTTAAAAAAATTCTAACATTACCATCACAAAAGGGGATGAGATTTAAACCCCAATTTAATCAGAATTCAGAGCTTATATCGTTGATCACTCATTAAATACTTGTGCACATGAATCATATCTCAATTGCAAAAAAAAAAGATGATAAAATTATGCCCACTAAATTTAATTTAGCACTAAAATAAATGAAAAATATTCAACACATTTTCAAAAAATAAAAAATGTTCTTCCATCACTACTTGGAATAAATTAGTTTCCTTTGCTTTCTTTGCGAGGCTCGTCACTGCAGATTCTTATCCCACTCAAAATGTAGCCGCCGAAAGCACTCATTTGCATGTGCGGATGGGTGCGCGATGGGAGAACCTGCAATATCAAAATATTGATCAAAGATTTTATAAATAGTTATCTTAAACATATTATGCTAACTTAGAAACTAATAGAAAAATCAATTATATATATAAAAAAGGGGGCATCATTTACATACATACCACATCATTCTTATATATTTACAATATCAAACATCTAAACTTTTATATATATGTATAAACATATTACTCAGTCTTTCATACTGTATAAAAAAAATATCACTATCACAAACTTTTTAAAAGTACAATACACATTTTCATGTATAGATTTTTAAAACCAAAGTTTTATGAATGCAAATATCAAATTTTTAAAAGTTAGCGAAAATTGAAATTAATATATATATATTAAATGAGCAATTGAACTGCTCATTCAGCTGTGCATGTTTTTGATACGATCCGACACAAATTTCCACACAAAAATTGGAGCAAAACAAATTTCTTTCTTCAATAACACAAACAATAGGACACATAAAAGATAAAAACTTATAATTCGAGAGGTAGATGATCTTTGCCAAATCCTACAATTCATAGGTAGATCATTTCTCCTAAACACTAACCACCCTATGACTCAAGATAACAATCTCATGCATAACCCTAATCCTAAACATATTAGTCCTAATTATAATAAACAATAATAAATAATAAAAGACTAAATTGCCCTTAGGCTCACAAAAGACAAAATTGTCCTTAGGAACTGGCGTAACAATACTCCCCTCCCAAAAAGACACCCTGGTACTCAAAGTGGGGAAAAAAATTGTTATTGGGACAAGTCGTGTGGCTCCCGCTCATAAATTGGCTTGAGTCTAATTCTCGAAATCAACACCAATACACTCATTATGGTCTTCTTTAACTTCTCAAAAGTCTAGATTGTCAAATTCCTCCTAAAAGTTATCCTTCAATTTCTTCATCCACGGCCACCAAATCAAACTACCGCCATCATGAATTTCTAGTAGTATCCTGTAAGTCCCATAAACTTTCTCAACCCTTTCAAGTCTTTGGTAGTAACCCTTCCAACATAGCCACCACATTCAATGGATCCCCTGACACAAGGTCTTAAACAAGCTAGACTCACCACGAGGCACCACCTTCTGCCCTCCATCCTAATCTCCATAGTCAAGGATTTCTAATCCACCCTCATCTCTTTGATCGTCTATAGTCACTTCATCCCCAGAATCATATTAGTACTTTCTAAGTCCAAGGGATGGAAGTGTTGTTCCACCTACATGCCCTACACTAATCCCTTGCAAGTTCTACTGCTTTTCACCACCTTCCCTATCCCCATCATAACCCCAAAACCTCAAGTATCCACCAACTCCAACCCTAACCGATCCACAAACCAATTTGAGATGAAGTTGTGAGTGGTCCCAATACCCACCAACACCAATATTAGTTGCTCTCATATTTGTCCCCTCACTTTTATGAAGTGATTTGGAGTAAATTTCACCACTGAGTTAACACATCCACAACATCTAGGTGTAAGTGCTCATCTCCCTCCACTGATTCTTCCTCCGACTCCTCCCTATGTACCTCCTCCCCCTCACAAACTAAAAGCTGGAGCATGCGATCCTTGCATTAATGGCATGGGGCATACTTTTCATCACATCAAAAATATAATCTCTTTGGACTCTTGTCTTGCACCTCAGCCTCTATGAAGCACTTACAGTTGTCCCTAGGATCAACCCCTATATTCCTCTCCTTCAGCGCATCTGGATCCTCGGTGTCATGGTTGTCGAGGTACTCTTGTGGAATCCTCTCATGGTGCCACTTTTGCTGGTCTTCTTCATCTGATTCTTGTCTTTCATCATTTGGGCAAGCTACATCATCTCATTCCATGTGGTCTAAATAGCCGAAGTACTTCCCGTATGTCAGGCTTTAGGCCCTTCATGAAATTCCTCTCCAATCTTGCTTCAAAAATTCCCCTCAATAATCCCGAAAATAACTCGAATTTCTCTCTATATTCCATGATAATCTCATTTTGAGTCAAGGGATAAAATTGCTCGTGCATATCTCATTCCCGAATGGCTCAGAAATATTCCAACAAGCAATCCGTAAACCCATGCTAGAGCTTTCTCCTCCAAACAAAACCCTGCCATCATGAGCTTCTCCTCCCCATTTAGCCCATTCACCATGAAATATCGCTCCACCCAGTACACTCACCCATCAGCTGCTTCTCACTCGAAGATTGCATCTTCAGCTTCCTAACCCTAATATGTCTAGCCCAACTTCCTCTCCCTCCGATGTTTCCCCCCATATATTTACGGTAAAACTTCTTCCTCTGATCATAACAATACCCCATCTTGGCCTCTCTCATTCCTTCTTCGTTCTCCTCCCAACCCCTTGCATCACACCTCTTCCATGTTTCGGCCCAACCCCCTCCATCAAAAATCTCTAATCCATCCTCCATCAGAGTCCCAAAGAACTTCTTGATGGTGGATGCTTTCCTCATATTCTTCACATTTGATATTTTTTTCTTTTCGATATGGCCTCTTTCGATCTGGCCACGAATTCTCTAGTCAACCATTGCTTAAGGGCTTGCAAATTGAGCCGCAAGCGGGGTCTTGAACTGCATCTCAATAAAATTCCTTATCATCTATTCCGAATTAAAGTTGTCTTACTTCTCCTTTTAATCACTCTTTCAAAGCATCCACTTTCTCTGTTGACATCTCTCTGATAACTTACCAAGTCTGACTTCAGATAGTTGGAATGGAGCCTGCCAATGATCCCTTCTTTGGCCTCTCAGCTATCCCGAATCACTAGTGTTTCGCGAGGCAAGATCACAAAAGCAGCACTATACGCTGTGATCCTTCCCAACAAGCTTGAATCGCAGTTGTTTCGTGATATTAGGTAGGGAAGGCAATCATGTCGTTGGCAAATAGCTCCCATTGCGACTGTATCATAAGTTGATACGGTCACTGTACTTTGTTTTCCCGTGGTTTGCTTCCCTCAAGACTGTAGTGTTGACGTTTGGCCACAAAGGAGCGTTGGCATTCTACGATCCCGTCACTCTTCCCTACGAATCGCGATTGAATCACGAGCTTCAATCACGAAGCCCTTGTATGTCGCGGCTTTGAACCCTTACGATCGGTCATTACTTTCCAGTGAGCGCATACTGCAATTGTACAGCGAGCTTTGGTCATGTAGGAGAGATGCAATCCCAGAATCTCGAATGTAGTGTGTTCCCTCCCAGATAGCTTTTACCGTGACTATATCGTCATGAGGCACGCCGCGATCCAAACGATTCCCAAAATCGAGTGCCCTGATATCAAATTGATACTATCGGACACAAATTTCTACACAAAAATTACGACAAAATAAATTTCTTTCTTCAATAACACAAATAACTAACAAATAAAGGATAAAGACTTGCAATTCGAGAGATGGGTGATCCTTTCCAAATCCTATAATTCATGCGGTAGGAAATCTCACCTAAATTCTAACCCTAAGATCCAAGATAACAATCTCATGCATAACCATAATCCTAAACATATTAGTACTATCTATACTAAATAGTAACAAAATAAAAAAGACTAAGTTTCCCTAGGCTCATAAAAGTTAAAATTATCTTTATGCACTGACGCTACAGTTTTATGCTCTCTTTAGTGTAAAATTAATGTAGCATACTCGGGCCTCTCCAAATCTATAAATAAGGCGGGATACACTGAGGATTTAGTGATACATTTATGGATTCATCCCAACTGTTCGAAGAAGATTTTAAATAGCGTAAAGAAAAAAAATTAATAATAGAGAAAGCAACAGATCAGACCTGGTATTCTCGAAGCCAGGGCTCGGATATTTGCAAGCTTAGGGCCATTTTTGCAGCTTGTAACTTGTGCATACACATCGCAAGTGACTGAAAACATTTAGATCCAAAAATTTATGCCATGAGGTTTAGCTTGGGCAAAAATGAAGCAAAAATGTTGCAAGACAGTATCAAATGTATAGTGTAGAAAGAAAAAAAAAATGAGATTAATAGTAAAGAAATCACATAAGAAGCACACACTTCTTATGTTATTTACATATCTCACAAAAACTCTCATATTTACATAGATAGCACTTTGGTGCTTTAAGCCTATGCATAAAAATGTGTATTTCACTTTTAAAAATGATAATAGTGCTATTTTTTATTTTACACTAAAGATTTGAGTGCGGTGTGTGTAAATATGGAAGTTTCTGTGTGAGATATGTAAATAAATTAGAATTGTGTGCTCTGTATGGAAATGCCCCTTAATAGTAATAAAAGTTCAGAGAATTGTTAAGCAGCTGATAATTCACCAGAAACCTTTTTCGGGTATAATATCCAAATAATTAAACTACAAGACCAAAAAAATTCAGCAGAAAAAAAAATAATAATAATAGATTGAAGTAAAATTAGATTAAGATGGCATGAAATAATATCAATTATTTTGTGTTTTTCCTGCATCAAGATGGTCTACTGGACAACCATCCTGTTCTCTTGCAGCCGCAGGTTGGAGCCAGGGAACGCTGAACTACACTGACAATTGGAGGGATGCCATTGTTGCTCTAAATTTTGACAAAAATTCAGAACTAGGAGGGAGCTTACAGCAACTCGAAATAGCATAATCTCAAATGTAGACAGTAGAACCTCAAGCTAACAAGAATTTGGAAGTTATTTCAGCTCTCATGATCGCTCTTTTTTGGAGTCAATTAGTTTCTTCATTTTCTGGCAAATTTTAATATTTATATTATAAGTAATGCACATTTTAAGTGGCGTATGAATAAGCAATGATATAGCTAGGTGCAGGCACAACATTGCCCGGGAATGGGGATACCGTAAGAAGTAATAGGACAGAATTCATAGTACAGAATATTGAAGATTGTACAGCTCAAATAGAATAGAAAAATTGCACCTGAAGGCAATGACTGTAAATTGCAAATGGTGCAGAATATTGCAAAAGAGGCAGCAATTTTTGCACCAGGCTCCCCACCTCCATTTCCGGCGCAGCAACAATCAGACTGAATAACAAAATAAAGAGAGCATAAATCTTCAAATAGAACCATGAATTCTTACATTCTGTTGCAGCACCAATTTTTCAATGGGCATTTAAATACATACCACCCAATTCCTATGTATTTATATACCTAACACCTGAACTACACTCTTTACATTTATACCACCCAAATCTTTCATATCACATAAAAAACACCACTATTTTACGTTTTAAAAAGTGATATACACCTTTTCATGCATGATAAGTTATAATAGATGTAAAATATGAACTTTAGGTGTTAGATATGTAAATACATAGGAATGAATCCAATTTTCAAACCTTGAGAAACCTCTTTCCTTCCAAGAATTCACTAATTTTGATGATGCATGCCTTCCAGAAGTTGTCAATTTCTCAACTGTTGACGAAAAACAAATACCTTCTTCACCATCTTCGATGGGAGGATTTGAATCTGTTTGCAGAAAAAATTGCACAAAATTTTTTATATTGAAGATATCAGGTGAAGAACATAATCTATCAGACGAAATAATTATTTTTCAAATAGCTTCTTCTTCTAAAACATGCATAGAACCTTTTGATAGAACAGATTCAGCCAAAATTGTTGTATTTTCGTAATCGCCCACAGTTTTTGGAATATCTTGATGAAAACAGGTACCATCGTTTTCTCGAACAAAGCAGAGATCATCAAGAGAAGCCTCAACAATTCTGCATTGAAAAAAATCCCAAAAATTACTTTTTAGTCCAAATGTTTGAGAGATAGAACTGCCAACTACATCTACATGTTGATAAAATACAGGAATTAATATAATACATTTTTAGGGCTTTCACATACATACCACCTAATTACTTTTTAGTGCAAATGTTTGAGAGATAGAACTGCCAACTACATCTACATGTAGATAAAATACAGAAACTAATATAATACATTTTTTCACATACATACCACCTAATTACTACGTTTACATATCTAACACTAAAACTTTACTTTGTATTATTACACCACCCAGATCTTTCATATCAAATCAAAACACCATTTTAACTTTTAAAAAGTGAAATATACCCTTTTCATACAGAAATAAGGTGGCATGTTTGTATGATGTAAATACACAGTAATTGAGTGGTATGTATGTAAATGCCCCTATATTTTTCTAGAATAATTTTCTCAATTTAAAAAAAAGAGTCTGTACAATTACCATAAGAATTTGCTTAGTAAACTGCAACAATGTTATCCAATCTGCCAAGAAAATATCACTAATGTCCCAACCTATTTACAATGAAATAATTACTGAAGCCCATTGAGAGGTTGCAAAAAAGATATAAAAAAAGTCAGCAAATAGTTAACATTAGTATCCTGAATCATAAAAAACAATCAGGGTCCTGAATCATAAATAACAATCAGGGCAACTAATGCACTCTGGAACTCCTAGATTTGTAAAATTAGCAATAAACAATGTTACCAATATTAAGCTTTTTGACAGTTTAAGAAAAAAGTGAAACGCCCTATTACCTCCAAAGTATTATTACCCTAATGTATAAAGCAAAAGTTAAAAGACTCGTAATCCCTTCACAAAAAAGAGAACCATTAGACTAAAAATGAGGAATGCTACATTCACTAAAAATTTTCCTCTAAATTTGCTTACCAAACTAATTAATAATGAAATTAAATATCGAGTGACTCCAAATTTATGTTAAATATTATTTAAAAAAATATTTAAAATAAAAAAATTTTGTTGAATTATTTGGTGGCAGAGGTGAATACAAATCATTTGAAATCTGTGATGTTCCAATTTTTTAATCTGCAAAGCATTTATTGCAATCCAGTCCACTAATGAAATATTTTGACATTTTAAATCTAATGAAGATTTTACCTGCTGTTCACTTCAGAACTGAAGTTAAACATACGCACTATATCAATTGGATTGCGAGAAGCTCCAAAGTATGTGCTACACACATAGCCTGTACCTGTAAAACATCAAACATAAGACACTAGTGCTATGATTAATAAACAATTCTTATGTATTTACATATCTCACACCTAAACTTTCATATTTACATACATAGCACTTTGGTGCTTTAAAACTAAGAATTGTGATGCAAAATTTTTAATTATTATTTAAAGCATATAAAACCGTATAATAGTATGAGGGTAATAAAACTAACAAAAGAGAAAGAATATGGACGATGAAAAGGATGAATTATATACTAAAAATGATTGAATTTCAGTTTGATGCTATTCAAGTTGCCAGCTTAAATTTAAACTTGAAACATAATGTTTGGGTCTCATGGGCACATTATTTTATGCAATTTATTTGACATATTTTGTTGTTTTGATATTTGGAATGGCACAGCTTAAAATTGTGTTTTTGCCTACCATATTTTAAAATTTTGAGGTGATAATTACTATATTATACTCCCAAAAATATTTTTCAAAATTAAAATTGGTAAAATATTTTAGCGGCACACATTGCTCATAGTTGGTGCCTAACACCTTCAGGATTAGGCATCCATGTCTCCTTCAGGGCTCTTAGTACGTTTAATAATAATGATCGGAAATGCACAAGAATAAAGGCTTTCAATTATAAATCCATATATAGTAGCTCATCCGCAAGATTTTTCAATTTAGTATGTTCATTAAGATTCAAATGATAACAAGTAGATTTTATAAAAAAACATATCGTCCCAAATCTATCAAATTTGACTAAAAAGAAGCATTACTTTTAAAAATAACAGAGAATAAAAGAAAATAACTCACCAAAAAGAAAGCCTCAAGTTTGCACAAGGATATAATCACCAATAGATTCTTTAAAGCTCTCATTTGATCAAACTATTGAATCATAAAAACAAAAGGAAGATCATATCTAAGTAAAAAATTTATTCATATACTCAATGTCCATATACATGCTCCAAACCCATAAATCAACTTTAATCAACTTTAAAGGAATATACATGATCAGAAAACAGAAGGAAAACCAAAAACTCATAAAGATGCAATCTAACTTCATGAATAGCTGCAAAAATTGAATCCTTAAATCCTCAGCAAAAAGCACATGGAATTTTCAAACCAAGAGAACCTAAAGGAGGGTGCCAAATAGAAACTACGGGCATTTACATGCATACCACACAATTCTTATGTATTTACATATCTCACATTAAAACTTTCATATTTACACACATAACACTCAAATATTTAACATCACATAAAAAATAACACTATTACAACTTATTTAAAAATGAAATACATCTTTTTTTTTGTTGAAATATTAAATTAACCTTTTTATGCATAGGTTGAAAGCATCAACGTGTTATGCATGTTAATATGAAAGGTTAGGCGTGAGATATGTAAATACATAAAAACTGTGTGCTATATATGTAAATTTCTCTAAAAACTAATTGGGGACACTATTGAACAAAAAGTTACAATGCTTAGACATAAGCACCACATCAATTCTCCAGAGTTGGAAGAAGTTAATTCCAAGTAATTACTAAGTCAATATTCTTCCAATAAGTCTAGGTGTACCGCTTTCACTTTTGTTATAGAAATATTCAAAAATCATCATATGCAAGTTTGTTTCTCCATCACATAAAGTAACAAAAAAAGTCATCATCGATAGTGAACAAAATCTCATCACAAAATATAGCTCTATGAACAAATTTAGTAAAATTTTTGGGGTATTATGCAAATGCTAGATTAAATGTAAGGAAAATTTACATACATACCACAATTCTTATGTATTTACATATCTAACCCAAAGTTTGATATCTACATTTAACACCTTGTTATCATAAACCTATCCATCAAAAGATGTATTTCACTTTTAAAAAGATAGTGATGCCGGTATTTTTGATGTGATGTTAAAGATTTGAGTGGTATGCAAGTAAATATGAATGCTTAGGAGTTAGATATGAAAATATATCAGGATTCTGTGGTTTGTATGTAAATACCCTTTAATGTATACCGCAAAGGTGGGTTGGAAGAGAACAATACAAGCCATTGGATGATGGTTAGGGTTATACAGTCAAATTAAACATATTAGAAAACGAACTAGTACTAGATTTACACAGGATTTCCAACTAGCAAGTATTTTCCCAATTAGTTCTATGACTTTTTATGAAAAATTTTCAAGATTATAATAGATCATTATCTTATAACTTGGTTTGAATTCCATACATCTGATTCAAATCTATAGAGACTTATAATGATGATAGGTGAGAAGAAGTTTCTTGCAAATACTCCAATGCAAATAATTTATGTGCCTAATGGCTAATGCAATAAAATATGACGTATATAAGGGCAATGCTAAAATATGCTCATATGCTTTATGATAAATACA